>JAQQRL010000038.1:8284-22112 GCA_028453745.1 Agapostemon virescens | reverse complement strand
GGTTTGAATGTTCCAGAATGTATTTTGACATCAGTCCAACGGCATCGTCAAGCAGAATGGACAATATTTACACCAGCTTCGTGGTGAAGTGGTATCATTTCCCCTGCATCCAAAATTTGAAGGATCGTTGGATGGAACAAGTGGTCCATCGTCGAGGTGGGACAATCGCGGTTTCAGGATGGATTCACATACTGATTTGGTTTGAATGTTCCCGAATGTATTTTGACATCAGACTAACGGCATCGTCAAGCTGAATGGTCAAAGTTTACACAAGATTCGTGGTCAAGTGGTATCATTTCCGCTGCATCCAAAATTTGAAGTATCGTTGGATGGAACGAGTGGTCCATCGTCGAGGTGGGACAATCGTGGTTTCAAGATGGGTTCACATAATAATTTCGTTTGAATGTTCCAGAATGTTTTGTGACATCAGACCAACGGCATCGTCAAGCTGCATGATCAAAGTTTACACAAGAATCGTGGTGAAGTGGTATCATTTCCGCTGTATCCAAAATTTGAAGAATCATTGGATGGAACAAGCGGTGCATCGTCGAGGTGGGACAATCTGGGTTTTATGATGGGTTCACATAATGATTTCGTTTGAATGTTCCAGAATGTATTTTGACATCAGACCAACGACATCATCAAGCTAAATGGTCAAGATTGATACCAGATTCGTGGTGAAGTGGTATCATTTCCGCTGCATCCGAAATGTGCAGAATCGTTGGATGGAGAATGGCTTCCCGTATGCGCAGTTCTATTTATTTTCGATAGCTAGCGCCACGTATCTGCAAATTCCGTTTTCATGTATACTAACCTTGTAATTTCAAAGATTGTAAAATATATGATATCAGATCGGGAAATTACAAATGAACACATTTTTACAACTTTAGTAATTGCAATAGAAATAAATACTTGTTTGGTAGTTCTAGTGTTAATGGCTTCCCGTAACGAAATATACGCAGGTCAATTTATTCTTTATAGTTAGCACCACGTATGTGCAAATTCCGTTTTGATATTTACTAACCTTGTAATTTCAAAGATTGTAAAATAAAAGATATCAGACCGGTTATTATGACCGGCACTGGTGCGTTTAGTGTTAAAAGGCACGTGGCACACAACGTGCACGCCTGCCATCGCCGAAGCCGTCATATGGCACTCGCGGCCAATCGGTGTAACTTACGAGAAAATACGGCTGGAAATTAGTAAGTGCGCGCAAAACCTCGTAAATTCCGCCAACGATCGAGCCATCTGCCCTTCGCCCGACGAATATCAAGCGAAAAGAAACGAGAACGAACCACTGCAGCTTGACCGCGTCTCAAATTGCCGACGCGACTCTTCCCGAAACTCGTGAAAGATAAAGCTGACCGACGTTGGTAGATCTGATTCCTTGCTGTTTTACCTGGCATGCACCGAAAGCGACACCATTCGGTTTTTAGATCACGGGTCGAACTACCCTATCGGTGACCTATCATTACTTTTACTGGAAAGCATGATTTTTCGGTCGAACTCAATCAATTACGCCGGGCTTCCAACTTTTCACCACGCTGTGTCTTCTTCGAATTTCCATTCAAGCTAGCTATTCATTTCATCGACATTATTCGTAGTAAGATTCGTATTAAGACCGCAAACTTGTGGTTCTCGCGAGTTTTGTAACAATTAGTCTGCTGACATTTGTTCAAACTATTTTTTTATGCTGTAAATTTCTATGACATTTTTAACTTGTGTGCGACAAATACAAATCTATAAGATGTGTACTTTAAATTTTGATTACGTGCCTTTTTCAGTTTCTCGTATGAATTTTTTAAAAATCTTGTTTGTATATCCTGATACTCTGAATGGAAGTGCATCCGAGTTGTCAAAGGGTTGATTCCGAAGAACTCTTGGCATTTAGTTGATCGTTTCACTTACAATGAAACGTTTAGTCGTTGAGTTTCCCTTCAAGCTATTCATTTCATCGTCACTGTTCGTACTTAACCCCTTATTTTACTTATTTTACTTATTTTGACTTATTTTACAGTAACAGTGACAAGATTTTCTTTGTCCTCCGCAAAACTACGAAAAGAAAAGATAAAATAGTTACTGCGTGCCTAGCTTTTTTCCAATGGCCGTGTACGTTCAACAATTAAATGAAATGTTAAATAAAATTAAATAAAATATTATTATTGGATTTTGGAGAATAGCGTCGCAAGGTGTGTTTTATAATCGCCATAATGTTTGTACAACTAGGGTATCCGTGAAAATAATTTATACGTGGTTACTTTAAAGTATTGATCCGTGCTAAATACTCATTCTTTCTCGTGCAGACCATAGAAGAAGTTCACCTAACGCAGAAGATGCGATTAAACGGTTAAAACGTAATAAAAATATTTCCCAGCAACGTTAAATCATTAAAAATTCTGCAAATACGGTGACTTAATAACTATACAGTTGCAACAAATGCAACGTATTTGGAAATTATTTGTTTCTTGAAAATTCCGAACTCGATGCTTAAAGAAGATTTGCATCAGTAAAATATGTTTCTTCTGATTTATTTCATATGCATAACGCCTAACCCTCCGCTACCAATATGGCTTCCTACCAACGTAATCTGAATATCAGGTTTTTCATCCCCTGACATGATGCTTTATGATTTTGAAATATAAAAATATCTAAAATATATACTAAGGTATCCGTCACAGTTTCTAGTCGACCGATCAACCGCTGCTTTAGCCAGATGTTTAAACATTTGCACAGTGAAAATTAAAATATAGAATCGATCGTGAAGACTTGAGTTTAAAACTTAGTTATACGTTATCCAGCGGTGGGGATAAGATTGTTAACATAAACGAAATCAAACAGAAAATCCCATTTTTATCATTCTTATTGTTCATTTTTAAAGAATGCAAACAGAAAATCTCATTTTTATCATTGTTCTGCAATATCATCTTTATCGTGAATTTTAAACGATTGTGAACATAAACAAATGCAAACAGGAAATCTCATTTTTATAATTTCTCTGCAGTATCATTTTGTATTGTTAATTTTAAACGATTGTGAACACAAACGAATGCAAATAGAAAATCTCATTTTCAACATTTTTCTGTAGTATCCTTTTTATCGTGTCACGCACATTAGCCACTTTAATATGCGGTAAGTTTAGCGTTAATAAAAGAAGGAAACGACTATTCGACTTCTGTTTGTTACGGTCGACGAAGAAAACGTTTTCTTCTCACAAACGTTCGCAGTCTAACATTATCAAGCGAGATTTCCTTGGTGCTCCACTTCTTCCCTGCAACTCTGCATATCTCGTGCAGCACGGAAACCATGGACCGTGAGGATCTAATGAGTCTAACGAAATATCAACAGCCTGTTCGCATCGCCCAGGGCTGCACCGTGAGAGCCCCGAGGTTTTCATGATTTTTCGTGATCCGGGGCCTTAGAGCAGACCTCTTTGTGCCCGCTCGTCATCGACAACCTGTTCAAATACGCTCGAAAGAAAGTTGACAGGGTGTGACGGTGCGGTGTCCTCGAGGTTCGAAGAAACTCCTTTGGCCACGCAGGATCCCAGGACAAGAAGCGGTTGCTTTTTCGAACCGACGAGTGCTTCCGCGGAGGATAGAAAGACCATCCTGAAATAATATTTGAGAGGTTCGTTGTTCGGCGAGCCGAGTGGCCGGCAAGACGCGCTCGAACAAATGACCAACAAATATGTGTACAGGCACAAACGTCTCTAATACAAGCCGAAACATTTACGATGGCCACACTGCATATAGAAAGAATGTCGGTCCGATCAATTTACTGTACGTGTCACCTTTACGATCACTCGTCTAATAGTTTTAATCTGCGAATATCAAGATTTTAGTCTTTTGTTTCAATTGGAAGAAAACGGCAGCTGAAGCTCATCGAATGATTGTAGACGTTTATGGCGATAATGCTGTTTCCGATAAAACATGTAGAGAGTGGTTTCGACGTTTTAAAAATGGTGATTTTTCTTTGGAGGACAAAGAGCGTTCTGGACGGCCACGAGTATTCGAAGACGAAGAATTGCAGACATTGGTGGATGAAGATCCATGTCAAACGCAAAAACAAATTGCATAAGCGTTAAATTGTGCTCAATCTGTCATTTCCGACCGTTTAAAAGCCTTAGGGAAGGTCTACAAGGAAGGAAAGTGGGTCCCATATGAACTCAAGCCAAGAGACATTGAAAGGCGTAAAACCATCTGCGAAATTTTGCTTGCTAGGCAACAAAGAAAGGGGTTTCTCCATCGTCTTATCACTGGGGATGAAAAATGGATTTATTTTGACAATCCTAAACGTCGAAAAACCATTTGTGATCCTGGCCAACCCTCAACATCGACGCCAAAGCGGAATATCCACGGAAAAAAGGCTTTACTCTGCATTTGGTGGGATCAGGAAGGTGTGGTATACTATGAACTGCTAAAAACTGGTCAAACAGTCACAGGAGATCTCTACCGACAACAAATTATCCGTTTGAGTCGAGCATTGTACGAAAAACGACCACAATATGAAACGAAACAGCGTAAGGTGATTTTGCTGCATGACAATGCTCGGCCTCACGTCTCAAAAATTGTCAAGGAAACACATAGAAGCACTTCACTGGGAAGTGCTACCACATGCGGCTTATTCACCAGACTGTGCCCCATCTGACTACCACTTGTTTCGGTCGATGGCACACGCACTTGCTGAAGAACGATTTAATTCGTACGAAGATCTCGAAAAATGGATCTCCACCTGGATAACCTCCAAAAATGAATCATTCTTTCGACGTGGAATTCGCTTGCTGCCCGAAAGATGGGAAAAAGTCATCGCTAACGATGGACAATATTTTGATTAACGTACTTTTTCATTTTCTTTCATGAATAAAGCTATACTTTTTGTAAAAAAACGGACGGAACTTTCCGATTTACCTAATATGAAGGTCGCGAGGGATAGTAGCTAAAAATTCGAATTGACGCATTCTCGGTATTATAAATAATGTAAAACGCCTTAATCCATTGTCGTGCCATTTTCTACGCAACTAAAGATATTCTAACATCTTTGTCACTAGAAATGTTACAAAAAAGAAAAGACAATGCTTCGATGCTAAAAGTATTGATTAGGAATGAACAACATTTGATTTCCTCTAAAACGAAAGGCACAATATTTATATTTGTGAGACCTGGCTGATATTTATGAACAGTGGAATGCAAGCAGAACATCTCATTTTTATCGTATTTATTCTAATTATATATCATTCTTTCGTATTTATTCTTTTATACCACTGCATTTACTTCGATGCTAAAAATATTGATTACGAACGACCATTTGATTTCGTCTAAAACGAAAAGCACAATATTTATATTTGTTAGACATAGCTGAAATTTATGAACAGTGGAGTGCAAACAGAACATCTCATTTTTATTATTTTTCTGCAGTATCATTCTTATTGATAATTTTAAACGAATGCAAACAGAAAATCTCATTTTTATCATATTTATTCTAATTATTTACTATTCTTTCGTATTTATTCTTTTATACCACTGCATTTACTTCGATGCTGAAAATATTAATTAGAAATGAACAACATTTGATTTCGTCAAAAAAGAAGGGTATAATATCTGTATTTGTTAGACTTAGCTGAAATTTATGAACAGTAGAATGCAAACAGAGAATCTCGTTTTCATTATTTTTCTGCAGTATCATTCTTATTGTTAATTTTAAACGGATGCAAACAGAACATCTCATTTTTATCATATGTATACTAATTGTTTATTATTCTTTCGTATTTATTCTTTTGTACCACTGCGTTTACTTCGATGCTAAAAATATTAATTAGGAATGAACAACATTTGATTTCGTCCAAAAAGAAAGGCATATTATTTGCATTTGCTGGACATAGCTGAAATTTATGAACAGTGGAATACAAACAGAAAATCTCATTTTTATCATATTTATTCTAATTATTTACTATTCTTTCATATTTATTCTTTTATACCACTGCATTTACTTCAATGCTGAAAATATTAATTAGAAATGAACAACATTTGATTTCGTCAAAAAAGAACGGTATAATATCTGTATTTGTTAGACTTAGCTGAAATTTATGAACAGTGGAATGCAAACAGAAAATCTCGTTTTTATTATTTTTCTGCAGTATCATTCTTATTGTTAATTTTAAACGGATGCAAACAGAACATCTCATTTTTATCATATGTATACTAATTGTTTATCATTCTTTCGTATTTATTCTTTTGTACCACTGCGTTTACTTCGATGCTAAAAATATTAATTAGGAATGAACAACATTTGATTTCGTCCAAAAAGAAGGGCATAATATTCGTATTTGTTAGACTTTGTATAAAATCTTTATCGCGAGTCTGATTCGTTGTAATATGGCGGTGGGTTGATAAGGTTCAGTATACCGAAACTTAGTTCTGCGCGATCACGTTCGCTTCCCTGCGCATTTTTGTAACAGGAATACTAATAGTATATCTATGAACAGAGTAACATTCCACGAAGCGTATTACGAATGTTTCCATAAAGGCGGCAAGGAATTACAAAGGCGATTCATTATTCTTTCCTTTTTCTGCTCGATCACGAAGGTTCCATTAGCCCCGGACGAAATCGAAAACTTAATAACCATAATCCACCTCTCCATGCTAAAAATTTATGGATATCCTTCGACCACTATACTTCTTCCCGCAGCCTTCTGCGTTCTCGAATCCGTTAAAACCACCTGCACATTATCATTTCTAACAGACGTTCTCTATCGGCTAGAGACAAATCAGCGTTCATAAATTCTCCGGAAGAAGACGCGTAGCCAGGAGACAATCATCGGTAGCTTAATGCCGCAGTTTTAATTACCGCGATACGAGCTTCTCTTCTGTATCACCTGTACTTCCTCCAGACCAGATGTTCAATCACTCCTTGACCCGCTAAACAAAGTATTCCGAGGCGACGGTTCGAGCGTGCAATCCATCCAGAGCGTTGACTTTATCGCGAAAAGGCAGAGACGGTCTCCGTTTCTCTTCGCCGCTTAATCACATGGTTTTCAAGCAGCTGATGCCCGGCGTGCGTTTCAATCTGTCGTTACCGGGGCGAACTGGAAAAAGTCGTAACACGATCCCGGGGTAAAATATCGCGTGCCGAGACATATGGTCGAAAAATGTCGGGATTGCCTGTCGGTGTATACGCGCGGCTCCGCTCCGCTCGGATCGGCTACGCCGCGGCACGAGGGGTGGCGCGTTAAGCGCGAAATTTAATTAGCCCGGCACCTGCTCGTTATTATTTCCATTCTGTCGCACCTGAGCAATTCGCTGGTGCGGCGATCGATGCCGAAACCGCGGACCAACGGATGCAAATGAAGAAAAGGAGGGCAGCTACGATACCGGTGAGCTCGGAACACGAACTCCCTTAGGCGAACGAATTTTCTATAAGAACACCGAGATGGAAATATTAAAAATTAAACGTATTCCAAGCATTCGCAAACGCGACGGCTGGAGCAACACAAATTTCGATTTTAGTCTACGTTTATTAACCCCTTGCACTCGAGAGGTGACTTTCACTCATCGCATTATTCGATGCCGCTACTCGAGAGGTGACTCTCGCTCACCAGAACCTTGTCTCGTTTTAAACGTTTCGTGTGGCGTTTTTAGGAAGATAAGCGCCGTGCGAACGCTATGCTAGACTTATGATGTCGACTCAGAGGAGACAGCGGAGTGCAAAGGGTTATAGGAACCGTCCCTTATAGAAACGCCCCGGATACGGGTACGGGTGAAAAATATTTAGTTTTCATTTCATTTATTTAGCATCGCTGTAGTAGAACGTAATGCAATGTTATATACAAAACAGCGTGATGTAGATAAGTATTGCGCGATAAAAGCTCTCAACCGCTAGTGATTAAAAATATTAGAATCCATCATTTTCAGAGATCCTGTAAAACATAAAAATTCTACGAAATCGTACGAAGTTACATTTGGTTCGCTTCATAAATATTTCACGACGAACATAAACAGAGAAATTGATTAATGAGAGATTACAATAACAGTGACTAGACTTTCTTTGTTCTCCGCGGAATCATAAAAAGAAAAGACAAAATAGTATACGATCAACAATTAAATAAAATATTATTACCGTTCAAAGAAAATTAAGGAAATACATGTTTAGAAGATTCAGTTCGAAATCTTGATCGCGAGTCTGACTCGTTGTTGTAGGGCAAGGGGATAGAACAATAAATCCGACCGATGTATATTACTTTGTAATAATGACAAAACTGCATCCATTCGGATCTTGTACAATTTTTATCATAATATCTGCTTCAATGAAGAAATTCATTCGAAACTTTCTGGTGAAAATGTTTCTATAACTTCAGCAATTGTAAACGAACGAATCAGGAACCAGTCATTTTGACTGGTTCGGTAGCTCTAGTGTTAATTACTCAATTGAGGCTTGAAGCTGGTGAAATCATTTGAAAATATCGTCGCATGCCATTGACAGGCTGTTATTTGTATGTAGTTATTTGTATGCAATATCCAAGTTTTTCTGCATCATTTTAATAGAAAATAATTTTGATCTTTTCTCCGTTGAATATGCCATCTACTCGTTTCCATTGTAATTGTACAAAATCCGCAATTTAATTAGTCGAAAGGTAACAACGCGTATGGTACCGAAAGAGCAGATATCAAAAGGGTAGAAAATGAGACATCGAAATCGTGTTCGTTCCTTCTGTAAATAATTTTAATGAGTTGTAGTCTTTTAATCTGTTCACTGTTGAATATTACATCTACTCATTTTCATTGTAAATGCACAAAATCCACGATTTAATTAGTCGAAAGGTAACAATACGTATGGGTACCAAAAGAGCAAATCAGAAGGGGGAAAAATGAACTATTTTCGATCGAAATGTCTGCAGTAAAAATAAGCGAAACCATTTGATCCAATTGATATTACTTGTGCTTTTGTCAGTGATTGCCGAACTAAAAATAGTGCACATAATAGCTCTGGGTTCGTATATCAATAACAACCTATTTGTTTGCATTTCAATTTTCAATTTGTTACTGTCTTTTTATGATACAGTTTTGTAACTTTGAGGTTACAGTGGGCTATTATGGCAGATTTCGGTACATTTAGAATAAAGCTTGTGTTTTCTCCTGTTTTCAGATTTATACATCATAAACCCAAAATATGAATACAAAATCAGATAGAAATAACAGAGGAATTAGAATTAGACGCATTAGCGGTAATAGATCCGATGATTCCTTATTAGATTCCGAGTCCGATGAAGATGTAATAGTATTTCCCCGACGACGGATAAATGTCATTGACAGTGACGAAGAATTTAGTACTCGATCCTCGTCAGATGAGGAAGATGCAGGACCACAAAGAATTGTTTGGCAACCACTATCCCAGACGAATAATAATAGTTGTTATCGCCCTTGGAAAGGAGATTGCCCTAATGTCCACGAAGCACCCCATTCTCCTGTGACCTATTTTCGAAAACTATTTGACAAGGAAATTATAAGCAATATAGTTGACTGTACCAATATTTATGCACTGCAATGTGATCCAACAAAGAGATATCAAAAATAAAATGTTTAACGTCAAGTGCAAATTGTTTTATGGAATTTCACGCTTAAGCTTTTATGCACAGAAGTGCAAACTTTATAGGCCGTTGTTACCTGAAAGTCACATAGTGAATATATTGCAATAAAATTGTTTAAACGGAAAAATTTTTTTTCATTTGCATATATAGGTTTAAAATTTCTGATTTTCCGTTGCCCCAATCTTTTTTGGATTAAAAACAAAAATTCGGCCCATAGAGGGTTAAGATGAAAAATGGCGGATACTTATTTGTACTCCCAACATAACAAATACAATTATAAAGGCAACATCGATTTTTTTAGCTTTCTACGAGAGACTGCTCCGTGAAGTCGGTCGGAAAACGCAGGGGACGGAAGAATCACGAAGTCGCGGCTCGTTCGCGGTACTCGTGGAACATGGAGGAATATAAATTTATGGAAGATAAAGTTTGACGACGGCCGATGGGAAGCGGCAGGGCCCGGCAATGGTTTCAATGCGCCCCGGAGGCGTTTTACTTTTCGAAGAACTTTGTTTTCTCACCGAAATTCCGGCCAGCAGCTGCAACAACAGCATCGAGGACTATGCCTATCCTTTCACTGGAACTTTACCTTTATAAAACCGAGTCGAAGTTCGAGGACAAAGTCTGCGTGGAATAACAGGAAGATATAGAATCCGTGGAGTTTCGCGGGCACGGGCACAATATACAGTTCTTCTTCTCTCTCTCTCCTTCTTCTTCTTCTTCTTCTTCTTTATGTTCTTCTTCTTCTTCCTCCTCTTCTTCTTCTTTTTCTTTCTCATCTCTTTTTCCTTTTTTCCCCAGTGGCAGACCAACCTTGGTCGGCAGAAATTTCGAAAGTTTACTTTCGCTGACGGGAATGGAAGAGAAACGTAATCCACCGTGTGCCGGTGAACAAACGGTGGATACACGAATGGCCAGAGAATTTAAATGAGTCCGGCCAACTGGGTCGTCTTTAAAAAGGCATTCTCACCCGGACGATTAAAAATTCTTTTCTTCCGAACTATTCTCTTGTCCTGATTATTAACAGCTGACTGTTGACAAAACGCTGCGAAAATTAGATACGAAGCAGAACGAATCGCGAGAGACCACTTCGCATTCGTGAACCTCTTTAAATCGATTCAACGTTTCGAAGTTTCTTTGACCTTCTCGAAACTCATCTTTTCATAATGTCGACTCTCTGCACTCGTATAGGTTCATTTGATCCTTTAGCTTTCTCTAATGGCCTTAACACGGTGTTTACCGACAGTTATAATTTATTCAAGAATTTTTTTAATAGATTTTTATATAATAATGTTACAATAAACCGATAAGTCGTTCCAACAGCAATATAATCGAAATATTTCTGTCGGTATCATAATTTTAGTAGAAACGATTCTTCGGGAACAACGTCTGTGAATTATTAAAAAAATAGCCATCCAGTGTCACATTATTATCAAGTCGCATATATATTGGTCTCGTTAAATGCTCCGTAGTTCTAGTGTTCAAAATCCTAATATAGGATAAACATAGCATAATCATTAAAAAAACTTGTTAGTATAATCTTTACACATTACAAGCAGAAAGTAGAAAACCCTCTAATAACCTTGCCATATTACGACGAGTCTAAACAAATACAAAATTCGACAAATCTAATCTAAATAAATAAAGTCTAACAAATACAAATATTACGCCTTTCTTTTCAGACGAAATCAAATGTTGTTAATTCGTAATCAATATATTTAAATTGTCTTTTCTTTTCTGTAACATTTTTAGGGATGAAAACGTTAAAATAACGTTTGTTACAAAACAAAATGAAGAGGTTAGAATTCGTTTATTAATTTTTGTGATGAATGCACGAAATTTGTAGTCTATTAACACTTTGACTGCCATGTCATCCGTATATGGGTGACAGAATTATTTGTCCATGTTTAAAAATAAATTTTTACTCTAATATATTCATTGCACTCAATTTAATTCATAGACACTACAAGAAGGTTGAAGAATAACTATGTGCCAGACATTTTAAGTTTTCAATTGTTGCTGCATTAAATAAATTACTTGGATTTTGTGGAATTTTTTAAGCTACTGGTTGGGCAGTTAAAGTGTTAATAAACTTAAGCAGAGTCTAACAAATGTAAATATTATGGCTTCCTTTTAAACGTGATCAATCGTTGTTAATTTGTAATAAATATTTAATCATCGAAGTAGATGTGGCAGCGTGAAAGACATATAAATTATCTTTTCTCTTCTGTAAGATTTTATAGCAACGAAGACGTTATAATAACTTTAGTTACGAAGTAAATGGCGCGGCAAGGGGTCCGTTAAGCTGTGCGTTGTAAATGCCAAAAATGAAAGGAAAAGTGATCCAACAAGTGATTCCCGGCAGTTCAAGGCAACCCGATCTAGACAACGGCTTCGAAGTAAGACAAAATTACAAAGTTTGCTTCATGGAGGATCCAGAAAGCATCGTCGAACGCGGTGCAGGGGATAAACAAGTTTTCGAAAAGCAAATCTAATTTCTTTTGTGTTCGAGCCGACCCAGTGTGGACTTAAGGGAACTATGCACACCAACGGGCAGAAATTCTTCGACAATCAGGAACAGATCTTTTGTTTGCCTTTCGTACCTATTTCCCTGTCGCGTCCACGGCGAATTATCCCCTGAAGAAACGCTGATTACGGCGACGGAACGAATCGACGAACAACCCCGGGCTGTGATAAGCAACGAAATTTCGTCGGTCTGGTTCGGTCGATACATGGAATGATTATTTGAGGAGCTCCTCTTATAATGCCGAGAACATTTGCCTTACCGACCAAATATTTGCCGCGAACCACGGGGACGATTTTAACATCTCAAAGCATACAGGCGCGCGCTTTTGCCGCGGCTATGACGAGCAGAAGAGAGAGAGAGAGAGAGAGAAAGAGAGAGAGAGAGAGAGAGAGAGAGAGAGAGAGAGAGAGAGAGAGAGAACGAGCAAGCAAGCGTTTTTTATTTGGAGAAACCTTGTAGCCATTGTGTGCTCAAGAATAGTCCACGCACGCGGTCCGTGTACAATGCATAGAGGGCCAACGACCGTCCATTGTTTCCATTGTTTGTCTACGCGGCGGTCCACGTTGTCTACGGATCTTTAATTTAAAACATGAATTTCCATACGGTTTCGTGGTTCCAACTTTCTTCCCGATAGCCCTTGCCCCGGACAACGAAATTATTTAGCGCGCCGAGCGCCGAACGCGAAACCCAAACAAACTCGAATCACAAGCAAAATCAGAGCAATTGATCTAGAACTCGTGGCGAAAATGAATTCACAGTTGCAGGCATTGTTAACCTCTTCGTATCTCCGGAAAGAGATATCCCGCGACCCGATGTTAGCCTATTAACGCTCTCCATGCGAGTTGCGCGGAGTTTAATGTTAGAAATGTATTTCGTTACAGCTGTCCAATTATCTACGGTGACACATAATTCAGATTGATTTATTGACTTCCTATCTGTTTCCCTTCGACAGACAGACAGATCATCCGTTGGCACAATAAATCTGTGACAACCTCCAATTTTCTAATATTTCTTTAGGGGATGTTCACCGCAGGGCTGTTTTACATTATGACGAGTAACGAAATTAACCCTTTGCGGTCGTTTGTCTACTCTCAACCACCAAAGCCTTTTTACCGTTACGGTCGTATGTTTGCTCTCACCCACCACAACAAGAAACCGTGCTAATCTTATACTGAATTCTTCCATGTATTAGTTTACAATTTATCTGCACAAATATAAATATCTACTGGACCTATTCACAAACTAATGCGGCGGTTACAGGATTCATTTTCTTTCATGCATTTATCAATCTTATGCACAGCAAGCAATTATAATTCTCAAATCGACACATTTTTTTTTACTTACAATAGTTACATTGTACATGGTTCATTTTCTTTCGTGCATATAAAGTTTATTAATCCCATGCACATCAAGCAATTTTAATTCCCAAATCGACAAATTTGTTTACCTAGAACAGTTACATTGTACATAGTTCATTTTCTTTCAAGCATATAAAGTTTATCAATCCTATGCACTTCAAGCAATTTTAATTCTAAAATCGATGCTTTTGTTTTATCTAAAACAGTTACATTATACGTAGTTCATTTTCTTCCATACATATCAAGTTTACCAATTCTATGCACATCAAGCAATTTTAATTCTCAAATCAACACATTTCTTTTTACCTGCAATAGTTACATTGCACATGGTTCATTTTCTTTCATGCATATAAAGTTTATCAATCC
>JAQQRL010000406.1:0-11970 GCA_028453745.1 Agapostemon virescens | reverse complement strand
GTTTCATACAATAAAGGTTCAGCACACCTGCGGTCCTTCCACACGTTAACTACGACTATAGTATTTCTATAGCTACGAGTTCATTTTGTGACTAACAGGAAGGGAACCACCCTTATATAACTTAATAGAAATATTAAACAAGATTGTCATTCTTGGTGGATAATAACGTAAATAAAAAGAACTGAACCCACTTACGTGATCCAGTTCCCAAGTTTTACTTAATATTTTTTGCTTTTTAGGTTTTTATTTGATAATATAAACCCTGTAAAGTAATCAAAAGAAAACCCATTCTTTTGATTAAATATCAGTTAAGTTGTAGTTAACTGGTATCAACGTAAGTTAGTATTTTCGGTACTAACCTTAAGCAACAAACGATTAAGCCATGATTCCCAGTCATGGCTTTTTTGTTACTCAATTTTTTACGTTAAAGCCGTTTATTTAATTTATACTTTAAGAATATCATAACAATTTATAATGTAAAAGGTTTTCAAGGTAAAATTTATAAAACATTACTTATTATCTTTTGATTTAACTATTGTTCTATTAGACTTACTATGAAAATTTCCATTATATAAAACTATATCTTTACCTATGTTATAAGGAGATTCCTTATCGTACCTTTTATCATAGCTTTTAGAATAAGTAGGAATTCTTAATTTTTTGACATTATTATTGTTTCTAATGTTCTTAAATATATTTAAAGAATTTCTCGTTCTATACTGTATAAAAACTTTTCTTTTATTAGCATAGCTACTAGCAGGATAAGTTGTTACTTTATTTTTTTCATTAAAATAACTATTTGAAACAGAATCATAAGTTTTAGTAGTTAACATATCCCATGTAGTAAATAATGAATTGAGTTTTGCGTAAACATCATATTCATAGTCTGTTTTTATATATTTCCCATGAATATCCTTATGTATTTTAACAGGAACTTTTTTTATTTTTACTATTTTTATATTTTCAGGATCTGTTGTAGATACTTGAGATTCATATATAATCTTAAAAAGATACATTAATATAATTAAAACTAACGATATTATGATTAATATAAAAGTTCTTTTTTTTCTATTTGACATACTTATTTTTTTCAAGGTTCTTTTATCATTCCTTAACATGTAATCTAAAGTCACATTAAAGAAATCACAAATTTTAACAACCATTTCTAAATCTGGTATGCTTCTATTATTTTCCCAACTAGAAATGGTGGTTCTAGAAACATTAAATTGATTAGCTAATTGTTGTTGAGTAATATTTTTCTGATTTCTTAAATATGTTATTTTATCAGCCAGGTTCATCTAGTTCCTCCTTTTCTTTAAAACACATGTTAAGTAATAATATAAAAAAAGACTAGCTAATCTTTTTATCAATTAGGAAAAATTGATGACAAAAACAATAACGTTCATTTAAATCCAAAATTTCCACCAATGATTTTTACTATTATATGTTGTGTCAATCATTAATTGCATAGATTTTAATTTTTGTTTCTGTTCACTAATAGTATTTTTATCTTGTAAAGATAGTTGTTGCTGTTGATCTAACATTTTCTGCAGATTATCAATTTGATTATTTTTTTCTTCTATTTCACCCTTAATAAATTTTATTAATTCATCTTTTTCTTTAATTTTATCATTTTTATTATCGTTATCTTTATGATAATAATTATCAATATATCCAAAATGCTCATATATCAATTTTTGAGTTGATTCATCATATGTTTTCGCTCCGTTTATCACTTTAGATGATTCAATATCGTTTTTGTCGATAAAACGATAAATTCTAAGCTTGTTTATTCCCATAAAATAAGCCATTTGCTTAATTGTCTTATTCATTATCATTAATAATCCTTTCGATACTATATTAAATACATAATATCATATTAAATCTTTTGGTAGATTCATAATTCAAGACTAAATATATTAATGGAATGGGTCCATAAATTATGAACTTTTAATAAATCTCCCACCATACTATGAATTAGCTCAGTCGAAACCTAAATTTGTTGTCTTATATGATAAATTATAGTTATTTTTTATTTATTAAGCATTGACTTTGATTAAAATAAGTTCATAATAATTAATTAAATTATAACTAATTTTTAATTATAATTTAATTTTTTAAGAAGGCGATTTTTATGGGTGGAATTAATTGTAGACCTGGACGTAGAGATATAGGAGAAATTACTGCTGAGACTCTTAGGCTAGAATATGTAGATATTGTAAAAAATGTATTTAAACAAAACTCAACTTTTAGTAATGCAAATATTGAAATTGAAAATTTAATGCATAATGAGGTTTCTTATAATATCGATACTCAATCGTGTATGAATAATTTTAATAAGGCTATGGACTACTTAAATATGTCTATTAATATTTGTGTAACATGCTCATATAATGTAGAAAGTTTAATTAATGATTTAAATAAAATCGAAAATGATGATATAAAAAAAGAAATTAATAAATTAGGCATTCTAAATATGCATATTGATAAACAAACTGATTATATGCAAAATCTTAAAAAATACTACATTGAATCCGATCCTGAGAAAAACATTAAAAATGGGAACTTCAATGTCATTATTAGGAATAATAATGTAACAGTAACAACTGAAAAATTAGTTAATAATATGGCATCAATTCTTATTGATTTAAAAGACTTTAGTGTATTATCAAAAGATAAAGATATTGAGTTATTAAATATTTAATAAAAAAGGCTAGCCATTTATTGACTAGCCTTTTTTATTATAGGTGGTGAATAATATTGTCCAATTTTTTATTAGTGCCTGATTTTGGTATAACAGATTTTTATACCTTTAAATACAAGCACACAAATTCATTTCGTCCTTCTGGAACAGATCTAAGTATAGACATGTCTTTAAATAAAGCCATGTGTGAATATTATGAAGAAAAATACATGGTATTGTGCTCAAAATATCATAGTAAAGAAAATATATTAGATAACAAATTATCACCTAAAGACTTAAAACCATTTGAAAATACTAAAGATACTGTTTGGTATAATAATGAGAATGTTGAATACGTCAATTTCAAAGAAATATTATCATATAATGGTGAGATAAATGATAACAGTGAGATATCTTGTCCTAAGGACATATCACTATTTATAAGAAATATAAATAGTGATAAAAAATCTTTACATTGGTCAAACTCCGGTGGTTTTGCATTTGATAAATATAAGCATCGTTCTTTATCAAAAGGAATATCTGAATTGTTAGAAAATCATTTCAAAATGATGTGGTGGTTTGGAAACAATAAATTAAAGAAACTCAATGTCCAGAGTTTGAATCTTTTTAATATTATAAATAAACAGAAAATTGTAAAAGAAATAAATGTTTTTCTAATAGATAAATCTCCTGAAAGTGGTAGCTATGTTTGTATTTGTATACTAAAAACATATTCTTTTCCATTTGTTTCGATAGGATTTGGAGCAGACTACTCATTTTATCGTTCTATAAAACATTCAATGCTGGAGTCTATTCACTATTATAGGGGTGCTAATTGGTATGTATTAACAGGAGAGTCGAAGAACAAATACACTAAAAAGAATGTATACATACTTAGTTTAGTAAAAAAAAGTGTTGTTAATAATAGTTTAGATCCCAACTATATGGAAAACATCAATCCCTCTAAAATAACTAATAATCATAAATTTCTAGGAAAAACTATTGTTCATAATAAACATGGATACGTTACAAAAGTCTTCTCAAAAGACTTACAACCACTGATTTCTAATGAATTAGTTCCCTTCTATAGTAAAAATCTATTATCCTCAAAAAATGTCCAAAAAAGGAGGCTATTTAATGGATGTCCATTTATATAAAAAAAATATCTGGAATTATAATAAACAACTTGATAAGTCTTACAGCATTACAATCATTTAATATTTACACCATATGGTACATAGGATCTGTACTACATGATCAACATATTTTATCCATATTTGGTACAGTATCAATAATTAATCTAATTCTAATACCAATTGGTGGTTCAATTGCGGATCGTTACTCTAAGATATTAATAATAAAATGGGTTAGCATAATTAGAACCATCCTATTCTTAATATTATTACTTCTTTATTTATTAATAAATAACCTTGGAATATTAGCTATATTAATAAATATATTTTTAAGTATACTTTCTTCATTTTATGTTCCTGCAATAGAATCAGTAGCACCAAGCATTTCAAGAAATGATAATGACTTAGAAAAAGTAAATTCCATTTTAAGTATGTCTAACCAATTATCTGTCGTATTTGGTTCTTTGATTGGAGGGGTGTTTATTATATTCTTAAATATTCAATATACATATACATTAATAGGTACAATACTATTCATTTCATTCATATCTGTTATAAAGATAAAGGATAATATATATGTAAAAGGTAATTTAGAAAAGTTTTCACTAAAGAATCAATCTGTAAAGGTTATTAAAACTTTTAATCTTCCAATAATAAAAATATTATTACCATATTCAATATTTATGAACATAAGTTTTTGGACCTATTGGTATCTAATGCCCTTGTATTTAAACACAGAATTTAGACATTTTAAGTTTGCTTACTCTCTACAAGACCTAATTCTTGGTATAACTTCTATTATAATGGGATTTCTGATAAGTATTAATATTATACAAATTAAAAGAGTTCGACAATATTATTCCATATTATTATTATTACAATCAATAGGTATATCTGTCTTTCCTATATTCTTTATAGTTGTAAATAACGAAACATACAAGCTAATTATATTTATTATTTCTTGGATAATGTATGGAATATTCAGTTTTATAACTGGACTAATATTTATAACTTATATTCAAAAAAAGGTTCCAAAGGAACAACTAGGGTCTTCATTAGGAATCATATTCGCACTATTTGGTGCATTATCACCTATATCAGCAGCTATAAGTGGAATATTTTCACAAACCAATTCATTAATAATATTTACTGTATCTTCTCCTATGATAATAACTCCAATAGTAATGATGTTTGATAATAGAATAAAAAGTTTATTTAAATAAAGTAGGTGATAGATTTGGGAATGATTAAAATAAGAGATTTGTCATTTAGATATGATTCAATGAATAAAAACATCTTTGAAAATTTTAGTCTAAATATTGACCAAAGTTGGAAATTAGGACTTATTGGTAGAAATGGAAGAGGAAAGACCACTTTTTTTAATTTATTATTAAATAATTATCAACACAAAGGAATAATTAAATCTAGTATCCGTTTTAGTTACTTTCCACAAAAAGTTAGTAACAATCAAATGAATACTAAGAATGTATTATTAAATCTTGCTTCGATTAATGAAGAATCGTTATGGAAAATTGAAGTTGAGATGAATAAGTTACAGTTAGAAAGTTACATTCTTGATAGACCATTTAATACACTTAGTCCTGGTGAACAAACAAAGGCACTATTGGCAGCCCTATTCGTTGATAAGAATGTATTTAAACTAATAGATGAGCCAACCAATCATTTAGACATAAATGGAAGAAAAACTGTTCAAAATTATTTAAAAAGTAAAATAGGCTTTATTGTTGTTAGTCACGATAAAAATTTCATTAATAAAATAATTGACCATATTCTTTCTATAGACCGTGCTAAAATACAATTATTTAATGGTAACTTTGAAACATGGAAAAAGAACTTTGATACAGAAAATAATAAAGAAATAAATAAAAAGAAAAAACTAAAATCAGATGTTAGAAAATTAAAAGTAACAGCACACAGAATAAAACAATGGGGAAATAACTCTGAAAGAAAAAAGAATGGTAAAAGTTATCATGGTCAAAAGAATGTAGATTTAGACAAAGGGTTCATAGGTCATAAATCTGCAAAAATAATGAAAAGAAATAGGCACAATTTAAATAATATTGAGAATAAAATAATCGAAAAAAAAAGCCTTCTTCTAAATGTAGATGAAATGCCTAACTTAGATTTGAACTATACTCCTCCAAAGCAAAAGAATTTATTAAAAATAAATAAACTTCAAGTTATGCAAAATAAAAAGATACTAAACAAACCCCTAACGCTTGAATTAAAATGTGGTGAAAGAATAATACTATCCGGTCCTAATGGAACTGGCAAAACAACAATAATTAATTCAATTATGGGTAAAAACAATCTAATAGCAAATGGTAAAGTTAACTTAAATCAGTCACTTAGAATATCATATTTAAAACAAAACATTGATAATGTACAAGGAAGTCTCAAAGATTATGCAAATATTAACAAAATTCATTTATCTACACTTTTAAATATGTTAAAAAAGATGGGGTTCGAGCGTTCAGAATTTAATAAAAATATTAATAATATGAGTATGGGACAAAAAAGAAAAATAAATATAGCACGTTCATTATGTGAAAATGCAAATATTTATTTTTGGGACGAACCTCTAAATTACTTAGATATAATTACTAGAGAACAGATTAAGAATATTATACTAAAAAAGAAACCAACTATGATAATAATTGATCATGATATAAAGTTCATAAATTCTATAAAAACAAATGTTATAAAAATTATCCAAAATTAATATGTTTTAGAATGTTTTCAGTGGATTCACGATCCAATCCTAAATATTTTAAAGTCATGGATTGAGATGAATGATTTAAAAGATTCATGACTAAACCAATGTTATAGTTTGATTGCACATATACGCGATAAGCTCCCGTTTTCCGCATGGTATGGGTACCTAAATAATTAATGTTTAACAGAATGCCGACTTTCTGCATGATCCGATAAAACTGGCGGCCATCAATGTGCTTGTCATGTTCGCTACTGGGAAATAACCACTTAGAATGAATATCATTAGCTGATAACCATTGTTGATATTGGATTAAATCTTTTTCTACTGGTTTTAAATATAAGTTATTGGGTTTACCAGTCTTTTGATCATGAATGTACGCATTAGATTTAATCTGCCCTTGTTCATCAAAGACATCATGATATTGTAAAGCTAAGACATCACTCACGCGTAAGAGGGTCGCTTTCCCCACTTGAAAAATGGTTAAATTGCGTTGACCCCATCGAAAATTATTTAATAGGGTATCCTGAACTTCCTGTAAAACATTGGAATCTTTAATCGGATAAACGGTTTGCTTCATGGTAAAAAATCCTTTCTAAATAGGTGTTATAAATAAATATGATTATATAATAACACCTATATAGATAAAATAAACACCCCACAACTGCCAATAAGGTAATTGTGGGGTGTTATTTGTAATTTATGATACCTGTATTTTTACAAATTTTATCTGTAATTTATTTGAGATATCTTTATATCAACCAAATTATTAGTTTTGATTTTTAATAAAGGATACCAAGTATAAGGCTTTTTAAATTTAACCCCAAATGTAATCCTTGAAAGATCTAATTTGACTGGATCATTTTGGCTTAAATGAACAAAAAGTCTTGGATCCCCCTCATCATATGATAATTCATCATAGTCTTCACTATACTTTATGACTCTTATTTCCTTCTCATATGAATAATTTTCAGTTTTACATAAAAATCTTATTTTATTTATAAATATAGCAACCTGTCTTATAACTTCATCATTTTTATTTTTACCTATTATTATATCTTTTAAATAAAATATATTTTTAGCAATTTCTTGGATTAGATCATATTTTTCTTTATCTTTTTCTTTATCTTTTTCACCATAATATACTTTATACAATCCAGTATCCATATCGCCGTATTTTGTATAATCATTTTTAAAATCATAGTCATTGTTATCTATGGGTTTAAATGATAAAGAAACCCCGCTATGACTATTTGCATAACTATTCCAAAGTGGCATACTCTCAGGATCAGTTAATGGATTTATAAATGACAAAGAAGCAATATATATATCATTTTTAGTATTATTCATTATATCGTTCAAAACTTGACTATAGTCTTTTGAATCATCTTTTAATGATGATTTAAATAAATCTTTTACAGATAACCCTTCATAAGGGTCATTCATATATGAAGCATTATATAACCTTAGTTTAAAAGCGTTTTTATCTTTTTCCTTAGGAACTATACCAAAAGCACTACTCAATGTTGATTTACTTGTATATTGATAATAATCTTTTTTATAATCTTGTATTTTAGATTTTTGAAGAAACTTATTAACATTAGCTATTAAACTTATTAAATTATTTAAATGATGAGTATCATTTATATTTATATTTTTTTTAAATACAATTTCTTGTAGTTCTTTTAATATTTTATTAGAGATTTTATCATTCATGGATAAATATTTCTTAACTAAAAATACCCTGTTAATGAATATTGAATAATTAGGATATTCTTTATCTCCAGCATTAATTAAGTTAATATATTTTTTCAACATTTCAAAATCAAATTTTTGATTGTACGGAAGAGACAAATAATACAACCTCCCCAACCAAAAACTTGAAAATCCATTTTTACTATAACACTCAATAGATCTGTTGAAATAGTCCTCAGCAGTTATAAAATCTTCTTTTTTTCTGTTATCACTATATTCATCATAATAATATACACCTAAATTACCTAATAAAACAGAATTGTTTTCGTAATATTCTTCACCAGCTAAGTAAGAATTTAATTCTTCTGATTTGTTTTTGGCATAAACACCTTTTTGATTATAATTATTACTAATTTCAATCAAAAAATCTTCATCATTTGTTATTAATTTTAATCCTTTTTTGTAGATATCTATAGACTTATCATATTCTTTATTATTAAAATAATATGTACCTAATTCACTATAAGCTTTCTTGATTTCTTTTTCACTGCTAGCATTTCCCAAATCATGTTTTAATTTATTTAGTTCATCATTCATATATTTGATTCCTCCAAAAAGTTTCAATTTTTTATTCTTAATAAGAGTTTAATTATAAAATATGATTCTTTAAAAAAACAAATCTCAGTAGTGTTTGATAATTTATAAAAAATTTATACTTAGCAAAGTATAAATATTAAAAAAATATATAAATTAAAAAAAGAAAATTATTTATATTTGGATTATTTTACTTAATATTGTACAATATTAAGTAAATATGTAGTAAAGGAGAAGAATATATGACATTAGCAATTACACAAAGTACTTTTAGAACACAACTAAAAAAATATTTAGATCAAATTAACGAAGATAATGAAACCGTATATGTTACTAGAAGCAATAATTCATCTGTAGCTGTAGTAAATCAGGATAAATTAAATTGGTTAGAAAGATATGCTAGATCCGAAGACGGCTCAAGAGAACATGCAATAGCAAGGGACCAGTTAATTAGACAAAAAATTATTGCTCCTGATCCTATAATTAAGCCTAATGATAACTACTGGAGTCAATTTAATGAGTAATTTAAGATTCAGACCTAGTAAAGACTTTAATATTGAATTAAAAAGGCTATCCAAAATGGATAAATCTATTGTTTCAGAGGTAAAGGAAGCTATTGAATTATTATTAGAAATGGATAGTCTTCCTAAAGAATTTAAAGACCATCAATTAAAAAATGAATTAAGTGATTATAGGGAGTTCCATATTAGAGATACTCCTCATAATAAATATCCTACTCAAATTAACGACGTAATCATTACTTATTCAATTAATTATGGAGACTTAGTTTTAACCGCTATTCATATCGGTACACATCAAAACATTTTTCACAATAAAAGTAATTAGTTCAATCTATCCCCCCCCCCGATAATTTATCAGGGGGGGTTGTGTATTATGACACCTATATTTGCATATGTTAATAAGAAAATATAAAAAGATAGCAGATTAAATCTGCTATCTTTTTTATATTTAGGATAAGTTTGTATACTATGATAAACAAATAAAAATCAACACCTAATAAATAATGAGAAGATAGTATCAGAGTGTTGTTAATATAAATTATATTTTTACCCCCATCTATTATAGAATAAATATAAACCAAGTAATATAGAAATTATTGCTATTATTATGATTATAACTATTACACATAATATAATATCTGTTAATATATGTCTTATTTTTCTTTCCATATTTAATATTCACTCCAAAATTATTGTTATTTATCCAATTATTATTATATATACAATTGGATAAATAACAATAATTTATATATACAAGACAAATCACTTTGATTTATGTTAGCATAAGATTATTATATAATTGGAGGTTTTTATTTTGAAAAAAGGAAAAATTATTACAGCAATTGCCGTTGTTTGTTTATCTGTGTTTTCAGCTTACATGAGTCAATCAAAAAATATTAATGCAGATGAAACAAATAGTGTACATAAAATGACGGTGGGAGATTACAAGAATTATCTTAAAAATTATTCTGTACAGGATGCCAAGAATGCTGGTGTTTCACCACAGTTTATTGATTCATCTGTTAAGGGTGCAAGTGAACGACTAAATAAATTTAATAATTTAAGTAATAGTGATCAACAATCAATTGTTAACAATTTAAATAATCCAAAAAGTCTTGAAGATAAAATACAAGATAAAACAGATGTTAATGAACAAAAGAATTTATCTTTAAATAGTCTGGGCAGTTTACCAACAAGATCAGTAAAAGCATCTGACACTTCTTCACTAACTTTAAAAAATGGAATAGATTTAATGAAAGTTAGAAGTTATGTTAAATTTAGAGCTCAAGGTGGAGCTATTTTAAAAATTATAGATACAGATAGCTATGTTACAGAGAATTATGTTCCATTTTTAAATACAGAGAAAAATGGTTCTAGCTCACATGTAACACGTGATAATCTAGCATACTCATGGGTAAGATGGGAATACTATTTAGGTGTTGGAAGTGTAAGTATACAACCTGGAAATATAAATTTTTCTATTTGGGTAAACTCACAAGGAGAAATTTATAGACACAGATCATTTTAATATATTAAATAAAAGGGAGATTTATTATTAAAAAAATATACTTAGTACCAGTATTATTATTAACTTTATTGGCATTGCTATTACCAGTATCAACAAAAACTAAAGCATCTGAAAATAGTAATATAAAGTCTCTAAGCATAGTAGACTATAAAAATTATTTAAAAAACTATTCTACACAAGATGCTAAGAATGCTGGTGTTTCACAACAATATATTAATTCATCAGTTAAAGATTCTAAAAAAGTATTATCAAATTTTGAATCTTTAAGTTTAAATAAGCAACAAGAATTATTAGATAAAATAAATAATATTGAAAATATAAATAATGAATTAAAACAAAAACAAGAAAAAGAAAACTATTATTCTTTAAATTCAATTGGTATCTCGTATAGAACTGCAACTCTAACAACATCATGGAATCCAGATAATTTTCCAAATGTATTAGAATTTAGGGATTCTGTAAAATATAAAGTACAAGGAGGCGCCGTTTTAAAAATTGTTGATTCAGATAACTATGTAACACATAATTATGTACCATTTGTATCAACAAATAAAAATGGAAATAATACCCATGTAACTTCTGATAATTTAGCTTATACATGGTCAAGATGGGAATACAGAGAATTTTTTAAATCCGCCGGTGTTACAGTAGGAAATTGTAATTTTTCTATTTGGGGAAATTCTCAAGGAGAAGTTGTTAAGTCTCATTTATTTAAAAGTTAATAAATGAAGAGAATATTTTCGAATCAGTTATAATAAGTTTATATAATAGAATTTTAACAACAAATTTAATGCGTATGAGCGCGATTAAATTTGTTGTTTTTTTGTTACTTTAATCGCTTATAAAAGCAATAGAAAGTAAGGTTCTTTTTGGTACTTTAATTTTGTTAATAAAAAATTGAAAGTACGGTTTATTTTCTGGGGAGTTAAGAGGGGACTTTTTCATAAGAAAAACACCACCTCTTACAAGCCATTTGTGTAGAAAATTTTATAAAAAATTTTCTAGCAAATGAACTGCTTGCCATCACACTTTTACTCTTACTTAGTAGCTAAATAAACGAATAGTGAATTTTGCTAGTTAGT
>JAQQRL010000405.1:0-11997 GCA_028453745.1 Agapostemon virescens | reverse complement strand
ATAGAGACTAATAATGATAGTAAAATTTGTATGGAGTGTTAATTAAACTTGTACGAGGTTCTACAAGCTTTTACAGCGGCCCGATTCGTTGAAAGTTGGGTTAGAGGTCTTGTTGCAATAAATATAGAGGCTGATAATAATAGTAGAATGTACGCCGAGTATTAATTAAAATTGTACGAGGCTCCACGAGCTTTTAGAGTGATCTCGTTCTTTCGAGCTTGGATTAGCTGTCTTGTACAATAAATATAGAGGCTGATAATAATAGCATAATGTACGTGCAGTGTTAATTAAACTTGTACGACATTCTACAAGCTTTTAGAGCGACCTGATTCGCTGGAGCTAGGATTAGCAGTCTTGTGCAATAAATATAGAGGCTGATAATAATAGTAAAATTTATATGGAACATTAATTAAACTTGTACGAGATTCTACAAACTTTTAGAGCAACTTAATTCTTGTAGCTTGGTTCGACTGTCTTGTACAATAAAAATAAAGGCTAAGTAATAATGCTAAAATGTATGTGGAATATTAATTAGAATTGTTACGAGGCTCTACGAGCTTTTAGAGTAATCTCGTTCTTTGGAACTTCGATTAGCTGTCTTGTACAATAAATATAGAAGCTAATAATATTAGCAGAATGTACGTGGAGTATTAATTAAACTTGTACGAGGTTCTACAAGCTTTTATAGCAACTTGATTCGTTGGAACTTGGTTCGGCTGTCTTGTACAATAAAAATAAAGGCTATGTAGTAACAGTAAAATGTATGTGGAATATTAATTAAAATTGTGCGAGACTTGCGAAGATCGCGACGTGGTCCAATTCTTCCGAAGAAATCGACACGTCTCTTTAAGCGGCGTTGTTGAAATACTTAGTTGCAGTTAGGAAGAGCTGAGAATCCTATGGAAAAAAAGAATATTGCGATTTCAGGGAGCGGCAAAAGATGGATTCCGAAGAGGCCGAAGCAAACAGAGGGCTTTTCAACGAGGTCGCTGCGTTTCCACGCGATCGGTCGATTTCCAGGCAACCGATACCGCTCCCTCAAAGCGTTCGCCGTCGAAAAATCAGCGGCGAAGACGCGGTTAGGCTACGAGGAAAACGGGGAGTCGCGGCCAAAGCAAACAGAACGGCCGGCTCTCGTTGGAACCGACGGTTGACGTTGTAATATGGTAAACGTTTTATTGGAATGGTACAGCGGTAATGCGTCAACCGGAGGATGTACTCCGCCCGATTGTGTTTGTTTGAATTCTGCCGGCCGAACGCCGCTCAAGAATTGAGTGGTAATTTGGAGCCACGGACGGGAAACGACAAGCGAGTACAGCTGCGAGGACGTTCAAAGGGAGAATAGTTGAACGCGAGCCGAACACGGTCCTTGAACGCTTCTTATCGACCATGCTCCACCCACGCGATCATCCAGCAACTGTTTCACAGCCATTTGCTTTTCTTTTTTTGAAGCTGCAATGAATCTTCCGTATCGCTAAAATATTTAACAACTGTTTATATATCTGCACAGTCCTCGAAAATCGATTTCTCTGATTCGTTGTTTCGTTTATGACATTGTACCTTAACACTTTGACTGCCATGTCACCCACATTTGGGTGACAGAATAATTTCTCCATATTTAAAAATAAATTTCTACATTAATATAATCGTTGCAGTAAATTTAGTTGGAATCTGGAAATACGAGAAGGTTGAAGGATAACTATGTGTCATACATTTTAAATTTTAAATTGTTGTTTCATCAAATAAATTACTTTGATTTTGTGGGATTTTTGAGGTCGGTGGTCGGGCAGTTAAAGTGTTAAAGAATTACATTTCATATTTTTAAAAAATAGAACTTGGAGCAGTCCGAACGATTCTAGAAATAGATACAGAAATCGTGCGTCGTACGAGCACAAGTTTTTCCTGTTTCCGCGCGAATCTTCCATTTGTTTGTCTACAATTTCCCAACTGTAAAGGAATAGAGCTCGGAATACTCTGAACAATTTGAGAAATAATTATGCTAGAGATACATCGTATGAGCACACCTTTTCCCTGTTCCTTTTTGGAACCGTTGAATCACTTTACATACACAATTTCATATTTTTTAAAAATACAGCTTGAAACACTCTAAAGAATTTTTAGAAATAGACGCACAATTCGTGAGTCGTACGCGCACAAGTTTCTCCACTTTCTGCGTGAATCGTCGAATCGTTCTATCTATAATTTCGTACTTGAAGTATATTAAAAAATAGCTACGCGGGTGCAGATTTTACGTCTGCAACTTTGAACGCGTCTTTGTTCAAGCAACCGTGCGAAAAAGTCTGAAAAACTATATAAAGATCGAAGTGCGCGGGGAAAAGCGAAAACGGAGAATGGAATAATTGATACGACGACAACGGACGTTCCGGATGTCTGGAGATGCTGGGAATGACGTTCATCGTAGGAGATATTCGAAGAATTTAATAGGGATGCACGGGTGAGTGGACGGCGCGCGTTTCATCATTTTTCTCGCGGCCTCTTATTATCAGTTAAAGGAGCCGAGCTCATTCGATTACTCCACATGACTATTCCACCTTGTCTTATTACGCTGTTACTTGGAACTGCTAGATCTATCTGCGCTTTACTTCGGGATTACTCGGCTGAAAACTAGAATAGTTCTATCACGGATAATATCCATTAACAGTTACGTTACGAGCCGCGAAGCATCGTTCTACGACGCTCTCGCTACAATTAATTATCAACAACATGCGCGCGTGTAAATCTCGACGATTCCGCCACCAATTCCATGCTGCCCGGCCTTTCTCCACTCTTTCTATCTTATGGCTGCTCGTAACGTTCAAGCGAGCGCAGTCTCTGTCCAACGAACGCTCGCACGTTCGTTCTTGTCGCCGGAATTCTTATCTGGCCTGCAAATAAGTCGCACGCGCTCTCCAATAACGGAACGGCTCCGGAGGAATCGAAGAGCGTTCGACGAACCTTCGATTATTTTATTCAACCCTTTGCGGAGGAGGATTATTGGAAATATTAGAAGTATTTAACCCTTTGCACTCGAAGCAATTCTAATTGCAAAGTTAAGACTCTGCTTTTAATCTAAACATTTTTATTCTACGCAATCTTTTTTGAATTGTGCACCTGACAGTAAATCTGCTTTCTTACTCAACAGCTGCACGTTCAGAAATTTCTAGAATGTGAACGAATTTAATAAAATGAACAATATTTGGAATTGTGATGTGGCAATTTTTACTGGCGCCACAGAGTCGCCATTCAAGTGCAAAGGATTAATTTCTTCTGGGGAAAAAATAATTACTTCTTTGCAAACGTTGAGACTTTACCAACCGATGAGTATTTCAGAATTTTTCAAGGTCCATTGTCCATGATTGAAAACTCTTCGATGGTCTCTCAACGCTGACAGCAATTTTTATTGTAAATCATTATGTCATCCTTGGTAATGTTACCTAATAATTTGGTTACAAATTATAATTGAAAACAAATAAAACATTAGAAGATCCGAACGACGTTCTTACATTATTTCGGCGACGCTAAAATTCTATCAATTGGAAATACATTTTAATTTCTGTCTGTTACTTTCCACACGTTACCCTCTCTCACCCCTTGCAACAAATTATCGACTTACCGTCGTTCGATTGCGTCGATTTAGACCGGAACGATCGCGTTGACAGATTGATAGGGGCCCCCATTAGAGGTTCGCCTAAACGTTACACGTTTGATTGGGTCCTGAAACATCGGCCGGCCGTTTCAGAAGTGTTCTTTCCGCGGTATTATAATACCGTAGGATCGCCGCCCCTTTGACTAGTTCCCTGCTAATGAAGCTCGTTCGAAACGCGACAGACGCAAGACAGGAGGAAGGAATCCACGACAATTTCGACGCGACCCGAAGCTTCAAAATGACGGATCGTCCCGCGGCCAGCGTGTGAGCGGCCCGGACACACCCACCTCGTCTTCCTTCGCGGTAAAGTAGTGTCGCACGCGAATACACACTAAATATACGTCCCGTAAATATAGACGATGTATTTACAAGAGGAACACAGGCTGCCCGTGTGCCGATATTAACCGTACCCGGCGGAAAAATCGCCCGTCGACGGCCCACCAACGTTGCGCCGCCATCTTTGCCCTATCAACTGCCTAGACACCCCCAATCACCATCTACGAAATTCACTATGATATCTCATTCGGAAATCTTCGTTCCTCGTTGCAACTCTTCGACGACAGCGTTGGAGTTTGCTTCTGGAGGCTCTTCGATTTTAAATCGGGCCTCCAAGCTTTACCGAGGCACTTTTCAATCTAGTTTCATTGTATTTGGTTGTGTGGAAAGTTTGTGCTGATTTTGACATTTATTAACCCTTGAGTGGTGCCTTTAAGACGACACTAAAACTTGCCATACTATTATTTAACCCTTTGCCATGTAATGACGAGTCAGACTCGTGTTGAAGATTTTAAATGAAGTCTAACAAATATAAATATTATATCTTTCTTTTCAAACGAAATTAAATGTTGTTCATTTGCAATCAATATTTAAGCATCGAAGTAGATGCAGCAGTATAATACACATAAATTGTCTTTTCTCTTCTGTAACATTTTTAGTGATGAAGATGTTACAATAACTTTAGTTGCAAAGAAAATTGTATGGCAAGGGGTTAAACAACTCTTACGTCGCCAGATTTGAGAAATCGATAAAAATGATAACCTCTTGCCCTACAACGACGAGTCAGTAATTTTCTATAAATCAAAATACAATTTTATCTAATTATTGCTCGTATACAGTCATTGGAGAATAGCTACGCCTGCGATAGCTACTTAAAATTTATTAAATAAATTACTTTGCTTTTGTGACTGACGTGTGAGTGACAGAATTATTATTTGTCCATGTATAAAAGTATATTTTTACATTAATATATTCGTTGCACTCAATTTAGTTGATGTCTGGAGATTACAAGAAGGTTGAAAGTGACCATTCGTCATACATTTTAAATTTTGACATTGTTGCTTTATTAAATAAATTACTTTGCTTTTTAATATACTTTATCGTAACAACATTATTAGACAATATTATTGGGGATGCATTGCTGATCCGCAATAAAAATTGCTGTCAGCCTTGAAGGACCCATTAAAAAGTTTTCAGTCATGTATCATAGGCCTTACAAAAATTCTGAAATAATCGCCGGTCGATAAAGTGTTAAAGTGTTAAGAGGTCTTCGAAAATGAAACGTTGACTTCGTAGGTGTCCCGTGCAGCTCAAAGAAGATCGAAAAGTGACATTTCTGGAATCGTTAGCCATTTCTACGATACTCGCATAACACGCAAACTCGCGGAGGGTGCAGAGGGCGTCCGCCACGAAGAAATTTAGCAAGAACACGATGGGTCCAAGCGGATTCTGATCGATGCAGTCTGGCGAGGAGTCGTCGAGCGTTTTGAGAGACGCGACACACTAGAAGAGGAGGGTTCGAACGGAAAAGAGGATGGATGCCGACGAACGTACGAAGTTGTTCGATCGTGTGCAAACGGGTACGTTGTTCGGTGCGTGGCAAAAGCCGTCGCCGATTGAAATTTGTCGCCGGCACGAACCGCGTTAACCCGCGAAGCTTCTGTTTCGCAGGCGACGAAAGAGGGGCGTCGGGGACAGAGAGAAGCGGAGAAGCGGTTCGCCACGCTAGCAGCGCCACTAAATTAGCTTAATGCGATGCATTTGATTAGATCGCTGCGCGCGGAGCAGCTCGTAGGAGGAAATACCGAAGGGAGGAGCGAGAGAAGGTGAGAGAGCGCAGGAGGGAGAGTGCTTTGCTCTTTCGAGTTGCGCGGGGTGGCCAGCCTCGTTTCATGGAATTGATTAGATTCAGTTATTAATATTCCTCTATCCCTCACTTCATTTCCGGCCCCGATTAACTCGACGCTAACAGCGTGACGACGAGCAGAGACCACGCTGCAGAAGCGAAAACCTCTCTAACCTCCTCCTCCTCCTCCTCCTCCTTCTTCTTCTTCAAACTCCTCCGCCTCTTCGCCTCGTCCTCCTTCGCTACCTTCGCGCCTCCTCCTACTATTCCTCCTCCGCTCCGGCTTCTCTTTCTGCAATTACACCCACGCTTCCCAACGTCTCTCGGACTCGTCCGTCTCTTTCGCGGCGAGTTTAGCCTCTGCGTATCGATAGCCACGATTATCTTTTCCCTCCGCAGGATTATACGATCGTTATACTCTGATCCTTTCAGCCGCGCATATTAGGTAAATCGGAAAGTTCCGTCCGTTTTTCTACAAAAAGTATAGCTTTATTCATGAAAGAAAATGAAAAAGTACGTTAATCAAAATATTGTCCATCGTTAGCGATGACTTTTTCCCATCTTTCGGGCAGCAAGCGAATTCCGCGTCGAAAGAATGATTCATCTTTGGAGATTATCCAGGCGGAGATCCATTTTTCGAGATCTTCGTACGAATTAAATCGTTCTTCAGCAAGTGCGTGTGCCATCGACCGAAACAAGTGGTAGTCAGATGGGGCACAGTCTGGTGAATAAGCCGCATGTGGTAGCACTTCCCAGCGAAGTGCTTCTATCGTTTCCTTGACAATTTTTGAGACGTGAGGCCGAACATTGTCATGCAGCAAAATCACCTTACGCTGTCTCGTTTCATATTGTGGTCGTTTTTCGTGCAATGCTCGACTCAAACGGATAATTTGTTGTCGGTAGAGATCTCCTGTGACTGTTTGACCAGTTTTTAGCAGTTCATAGTATACCACACCTTCCTGATCCCATCAAATGCAGAGTAAAGCCTTTTTTCCGTGGATATTCCGCTTTGGCGTCGATGTTGAGGGTTGGCCAGGATCACAAATGGTTTTTCGACGTTTAGGATTGTCAAAATAAATCCATTTTTCATCCCCAGTGATGAGACGATGGAGAAACCCCTTTCTTTGTTGCCTAGCAAGCAAAATTTCGCAGATGGTTTTCCGCCTTTCAATGTCTCTTGGCTTGAGTTCATATGGGACCCACTTTCCTTCCTTGTAGACCTTCCCTAAGGCTTTTAAACGGTCGGAAATGACAGATTGAGCACAATTTAACGCTTCTGCAATTTGTTTTTGCGTTTGACATGGATCTTCATCCACCAATGTCTGCAATTCTTCGTCTTCGAATACTCGTGGCCGTCCAGAACGCTCTTTGTCCTCCAAAGAAAAATCACCATTTTTAAAACGTCGAAACCACTCTCTACATGTTTTATCGGAAACAGCATTATCGCCATAAACGTCTACAATCATTCGATGAGCTTCAGCTGCCGTTTTCTTCCAATTGAAACAAAAGACTAACACTTCGCGCAAATGACGCTTATTCGGCTCAAATTCCGACATCTTCAATGTAGAAAAAAACGAAGTTATTGATGCAAGCGTAAATTGTTGTGTACTGAGTTTTATTAACAGATGTTCAAACTAAAAAGTTAGCCTTACTTTAGAGGTTATAGTTACCCACAGTTCGAGCTACGGCTACTCGACGCTAGATGGACAGAACTTTCCGATTGACCTAATATTTTCTTCGAGAATAACCGCTTCGTTTCAGCCGCTTCGAACGCCGCGCGAACTTCGACTTCGCAAACTGCGACAGCGCGTTCCGTTCGCGCGAAATTTTCTTCCGCGCCGACGGCTTCGTTTAAGCCCTAATTAACATTCGAATTTCGACTTCAAAGTGTCAAGCGCCGGTCTAGTCGCGCGGAATCGCCCGGCGAACTTCTCCGCGAAACCAGTCGCGTAAATTCACCGACGCGGTTCGAATTTCGGCTTCGAAACTGCGATGCCGCGTTCGATTCGCCCGGAATTTTCTTGTCAACCAATGGCCTCGTTTGTTTCGGCACTAATTAAGATTCGAATTTTGACTTGAAAGCGTCGAGCCCGGCGAAATCCTCTGCAAAATCAGTTGCTGAATTTAGCGACGCGGTTCGAATTTGAATTTTAAAATTTATGCAGAATTGCCAATCGAAAGTCGATTTTCTGTGGCGCACATTGTTAGCTCGATCCTTCTGCCCTAGCAAAAATCTAAAAATACTCCGGAATATGGTGGTCGTTGTTGGCTGGAACGTTTAAAGCATTAAAGGGAAAAAATGTTCCGGGACGATTTTACATTGCATAATTTCTGCATAAAAATACGGAGCACCATTAAACATTTATTTGCAAAGAATGCGAGCGAATCGTTATTGATTTCGCGGAGCGTTTCAACGTTATTTTTAATTGTCCGCTGCTATTAACGGGAGCAGACAGTTGGTTGATAAACCTACGCAGACAATTTCTATTCTACACGCCGGTTAACATCGATGGGACAGGACAGGACCAACGACGACGGTCGAACAATCAATGTCTATAACCCTTCTCCGTTCGGCATCCTATTTTAAGAATGCCACCGTCGTATCAACGAGAGAGCACCACTCGGTCTACGTTTTCGAAACGACCATTCCGAGAAAATCAAAGCTGATCTTCGGCTTAGCAGCTAGCTATAAGGGGACGTTGCAGTTTCTTTCGGCAAAGGCTGAGCTTCCGAGGCTGTTCGATTCGTCGGTGGCGAAGCGTTTATTTTCGTTCTTCGGAGATACAAGTTTTTCGTGGTCGCCGGCGCGGCTCGTTTGTCTCGCGAGAGTTATCGGCTCGCATCGGCGTGCAAACGAACGTAAATCCGGCGACGGAGAGAGAGAGAGAGAGAGAGCGCGAGAGAGAAAGGAAAGAAAAGAGAGAAAGGGCCCAGCGACGGCGCGGCCCCTAATTTCGGGGATAAAGGCCGGGGAAAAATTGCGGGATCTATGCCCGGCGATGGACGCAAGTAATCGTCCCCACATTTCACCGCGGCTTTGCGCGTTATTTATGCGGTCAAGCAGTTATGCCACTTTACAGCGATCGTCCGAAATAAGGCAACCGCGAGTTTTAAGACTCGGCACTGGGCCCGCTGAGTTATTGGCCGCGATGCGTCAACGGGGGTTGCTTTGCGGACTTGGATTTGTAACTGTTTCTCGGCAACATTCGGCCGCACCGAACACCATTAGATTGTCCTTCGTGTGTTGCAACGTCTCCGGTACCCGTACTCGTGCTCTTAGTTAGTTATTGGACACTGGTATGCGAAACCTTTCTATTAGTATCCCTCTGTTTTACGTCGCGGCTAACGCCTGTCATCCGTTATCGTCGCGCTCGCGTTCATTTCGCTGATTTTATTCGCACGTAATTTACTCCTGCACCGTTCGACTTGGTATTCCGCCATCCTGGATTACTCGAGTCGATGTCCGAGCGACGCGTCCATCGTTTCTTCCACGGGCACATTTTTATTTCGATATTTTCGCGAGGGTACATTTTTATTTCGAAGCCGACGTTTGCGCAAGTTCGATGCTGTCCTCGAATAGGGACTCGGGGACGTTGGAAATAATGCAAGCAGCTTATGGGATTTTCGCGCATCTTGTCTCTGGGTGTTTGTTACACCTTCGAGTTGATGCCTGAGTTTCACGTTAACAATCTTTTCACGAGGGCACATTTTTATTTCGACGTTCGTGCGAGTTCGATGCTGTCCTCGAATGGGGACTTGGGGACGTTGAAAATGATGCGAGCATCTTATGGGATTTTCGCGCATCTTGTCTCTGGGCATTTGTTACACCTTCAAGTCGATGCCTGAGTGTCGCTTTAACAATCTTTTCACAAGGGCACATTTTTATTTCGACGTTCACGCGAGTTCGATGCTGTCCTCGAATGGGGACTCGGGGACGTTAAAAATAATGCAAGCAGCTTATGGGATTTTCGCGCATCTTGTCTCTGGACGTTTGTTACACCTTCAAGTCGATGCCTGAGTGTTGCGTTAACAATATTTTCGCGAGGGCACATTTTTATTTTATTAATTTCGAAGCCGACGTTCGCGCGGGTTCGATGCTGCCCTCCAATGTGGACTCGGGGACGTTGAAAATGATGATAGTATCTTATAGGATTCTTGCGCATCTTCTTTCTAGGTATTTGTTGTATCTTCAAGAGTGTTATACGCGCGTAAAATTGCCAGTCCAACTGCCAGTGTTTAATTAATAAATATATTTGAGACACGAATTTTATGCTGCCGATGAAAAGCTCCAGTAGGTATTCAAACTGATGTAACTCCTGTAAAAAAAATCGTATGACAATCAGGCTAGGCTCATTTTAAAGCTTGAAGATGTAGCTTCAATCCTACTGTATTCATTTTCCTCAAAAAAATTTTTACACCGTGCAGTCATGGATAAAACCAGGGAACGAAGGTAAATTCTCAACTGTAAATCACAGTTCGATCGTCTGTACCGCTGAGAAAAAATTTTTCTTACCTAAAAGACTCTTTTAGGCAACGAGCATTCAAAATACGTCATCGTTGACGTTTCGTGGTACGACCCGGATTGGCGTCATCTTATTTTTAATGCACTAACGTTTGCACGGATAAAGTTTACAGACTCTCGGAGGATAAATGATGGTTACGAACAGAGGTTGACGAAGCTAATGTAGATTAATGCCGGCGAATCAGAGGGTTGGCGCATTCAGGACGTCGGTCCACGTATCCGATCGCGACCCTACGCTGCGAACCGGTCCAGAAACCCCGGAACTCTCGAGATATTTGCGATGCCTGTGTCGCGTTCCGGGCTGCCGTTCCGATCGGCCACCTGTCCGAAGGAATTGCGGCGTTAACGAAGCTGTAATTGCCCGGGAGGAGCGTGGCTCCGACAAACAAACGTAGCTAATTGACTCGGAAATAAACCGGGAGTTGAAGTGTCACCGTTGTCCGGCCACGCGGCCACCGTTGCCCGCCTCCTTATTCGTCGGTGCACACTCTGCTCGCGTTCATACGCGTTCGACGCGTCGCGGCACGGCCGCATACCGAAGCAAAGATTTTTGACTTATGCCAAAGCGAACTGTCTTTGTGTCGGGGATGCCGGCCTCGTTTAACGCGTCCCTCCGGCTGCCAGCTCTCGCGGCACTAACCCCGCTTATTTCCATGGCGTGCCATCGTCTTAATATAGACTTGCGAATGCTATCAGATTCGGCCCTCCGCGAGACGTCCACCGTTGCTTCTCCCCTGCGGTCGTCGCGTTTGATGGAACGGGACGCGCGCGTCGCAACGCTCCCGCAAGAAACCAGCTCGCGAAACCGGCAGGAACGCCTACTCGCCGACACCAAATTGCCGGAGACTCCACCGACACCCTGTTTCGTAACCTTATTTTACACGAGCCGGCCTAAATTGTTGCCTTTTCCACCGTCTCGCCAAAGCTTTGCCCTACGATCTTAGAAATATCGATCGTTCACTTCCGGTCTGCACTGGTTAGTTAAACAATTCGAGAAGGGATGCTTCGTAACCTTACTTTACACGTAGCAACTTAAATTTGTTGCCTTTTCGACCATCTCTGCAAAGCTTTCTGCTGCGATCTTCGAAATATCGATTGTTCACATACTTCCGGTCTGCACTGGTTAGTTAAACAATTCGCGAAGGGATGATTTGTAACCTTACTTTACACGTAGCAACTTAAATTGATACCTTTTCAACCACCTCGACAAAAATTTCTGCTGCGATCTTCGAAATATCGATTCTTCACATACTTCCGGTCTGCACTGGTTAGTTAAACAATTCGCGAAGGGATGCTTTGTAACTTTACTTTTCACGTAGCAACTTAAATTGTTGCTTCTTCAATCATTTCGCGAAAGCTTTCTGCTGCAATCTTCGAAATATCGATCGTGGACATACTTCCTGTCTTGCCCTTCTTGGTTAAACAATTCGCAAAGGGGTGTTTTGTAATCATATTGTACACAGGCTGCCTAAATTGTTCCTTTTCAATCATTTCGCTAATGCTTTCTGCTGCGATCTTCGAAATATCGATCGTAGACATGTTTCCAGTCTTGCACTTGTTGATTAAACAATTCGCAAAAGGATGTTTTGCAATCTTATTGTACACAGGCGGCCTAAATTGTTGCTTCTTCAATCATTTCGCGAAAGCTTTCTGCTATGATCTTCGAAATATCGATCATTGACAGGTTCAATAATTCGCAAGGGATGT
>JAQQRL010000403.1:0-12005 GCA_028453745.1 Agapostemon virescens | reverse complement strand
AGTTCTAAGGGCGTAAATCACTTAATCACTGGTTTACGTCTTTTTTTGTAAAAGAGTAAAGATAAAAATAGTATAATATTTTAAGCGGCAACTGCTTATTTATAAAAAATAATAGTAAATATTTCTTAAAAAAACTACATGAATTTAAAAATTTGTATAGCTTTTTTTGTTTAAAATAAAGCAATAAAATGACTAGAAATATTACAAAAAAATGCTTTTAAAGTATGATATGCTCTCGCCTGCACTATATTGAATAATAAGCCATTTTTGAGCAAAAATATTAAATAAAATTTACTAAGAAAAACCTGTTTTTTTGAATTAATAAATTGAAATTACAATAAGAAAAAAACTACAAAAGAAAATAAACTTTTTAGCATAGAAATAATAAAAAAAGATGTTTTAATCTTGCCTGCACTAGAAAAAATAAATAAAAAAACACCACTTAAAAGCGGTGTTGTATATGTCGATATATTTCATTGATTGTTAACCATTTTTAATTGTTAACAGAAATATATTATAACAGTTAAAAATAAAAAAAGGGGTCACTGATTTAGTGACCCCTTACAAACAAATTAATACAGAACATAACTTGCGATACACTAATTAAATTATATAGCTTTTACGGGCTTTTATCCATTACACAATTAATTATATTAATAAGAAATTTAAAGCTCTCACAAGCTCATTTTTTAGCTAGTATGTAATTAATTATTATTTACTAATGCTAAAAACAAATAAAATAATATATATATGCCGTTATTAGCTCTAAAAATTACTTTTAAGCGTTTTTACAATACAAAACATTAAATTATACATAAACAGATTTAAAACCATTTAAAACGCTTTATTTTATATCTTATAAATAAAATGATCCATAGCATTAAATATAAATATATAAAACATGATAAATATGTATTAAAAACCTATAAAAACATAGAAAAACTTGCTCAAAAGTTGAAAGATTTAAGAAGATAAACATTTTCATTTTAATTATAAATACTTTCATATCAATGTTTTAACGCAACTATTGTTATAAATAAGCATAAAAAGTTCAAGTTTTTTCAACTTTTGCGTTCAGGTTTTTACAGGTTCTAGCGTATAAACATCCCTATAAATTCCACCTTTTTACAACCTAATTAGCTTTAATAGTGTCTTGCTAATCTTCTTAAATCTTTATCATCAAGTTTCTCAAATTCCTTGTCTGATTGCATTCTCTCACTTGGTTGCATATCTTTAGCCCTAGCATCTTTTATCTTTGTTTCAGCTTTTAATTTTTCTAGTCTTGCATCCCTTATTTTAGTGTTTTCTGGGTAACGTTTTAATAACTCTCGGGATGCTAATATTTTAGTATTAATGTCTGCTTGCTGTTCTACCTGTTCAATTCCTTGTGGTGTTTTTATTAGCTTAATATCCTTTTCTTTGCCACTAATAACCCTACTTAAATAACTCATAATGCTTTCAGCATCCATAATATCAGCACTTTGCATCTTGCTAACTTGATTATCAATATATAGTTTTATTTTGTCTTGTTTTAATAGCTTTACAGTTGCATTTTTTGCCATTCCTTTAGAATATCCCGCATATATAGCGGACTTCATAGCATTACCTGTACTGATATAATGGTCTGCAAACTTCTTTTGCTTGTAAGTTAAATTAATATTATTGCCCCCTTAAATAAAGTAATAAAAAGTATACTTTTATCTTATCAATTCTTAGCATCAGTAAATTATATTAAGAGAAATAAAAAGCTCTACAACCGTTTTTATTACAGTTATAAAGCCACTTTTAAATAATGCAACATATGCAACGTTTTAGCATTGCATCCATTGCAATAACTACTCTTCTATATTTTCGGTTATATTATCATTTTTATTCTCTTCATAAGCCTCGTCTTCAATAGCCTGCATTAACTTATCTAATTGGCTCATTTGTTGATTGTCTGCCCCGTCTAATTGCTTTAATAAACGCTTTTTATATTCATTTTCAATTTTAATTTTATCTTGCTTATTTGTTGCCATGCTTTGACTAACTGCATTAACAACTGGATCAACCTTACTTTCATTTTTTCCTTGTGGTAAGTATTCAAGTAATAACTTAGCAATCTGCATTTTATTATATGGTTTCACACTAGCACCATTAACACCTAAAGTAACGCCGTCTATTAGGGATGTATCGACTTCTTTACTATCTTTTAAATACAAGTAAGACTTTTTATATTTTTCGCCTGTATCTTCGTCTAAAACGTCTTTACTGCCCCACTTTACATAGTCATTAATGTTTATAAAAAACATTTGTACCAATTTATCAATAATATCGTTAGTAGTAAGCAAACTATTGCCTTGCATAGACTTTTTTAAATCGTTGATATTGCTCTTAATGTTATCTTTTGCAAGCAACTGGCATCCCTTAATACGTGCGGTGTTGTATTTACACTTATAAACAGTTTTATATGCTCTCGTTGCGTTAAAATCAGCTAAATACTCAATACAAAACTCTTGTTGCTTATCAGTTAACCCACTATTTTCCAAGCCAGTAACCCCGTTTATTATGTTGCTATTCTTATTCCATTGTTCATTGTTCTTTTTAACTCTTAGTGTTGAATAGTTAACACCGTATTTAGTTGCTAGTTTACGCATTGATATATCTGTATTTTGGTATTCATTTTTAATCTTATTCCATGATTTCATTTTATTTTGTATGCCTTTCTATTTATATTTTTATCTTTTTATGTATTTTATATATTAATTTATGTAATAAAAAACGCCTACACGTAAGCACAAACATGTAGACGACAAATCAGCAATAAGCAAATTGAGAAGTAAGCAAATCTTCTCTTTCAATACCGACTATTATTATAACATATATAGACACCGAAAGTCTATAAACCCTTTATTAATAGGGTTTGTATGAAACATCTAAATTTAAGACGTATTCCCATTTATTTCCGTCATATTTATTCTTAACTAGATATTTATTATCTATTAACTCTTTAATAGCACTATTTAAGGCGTATTCGCTATCGGAAGTCTTTTTATAAATATCTTGTATTCTAAAGTTCCCTTTATCGCTTAAATAAATAAAAAAAGATAAAACACCCTTAGCTTTAAAAGTTATGTTTGGATCGTATAGAAAATTATATTTTGTTTGTCCTTTTATCCTTATTCGCATATTTTACTCTCTTTCTTTTACCTTTTAGCAATTAGTTTATACTATTTAACCTTTTTTATACAAAAAAACAATAAATAAGATTTTTAAAAGTGTTGCAGAAGTTGTTGCAGGTTTTAAATGCTTCTGCAACATGTCTATAAACATTGATATATCAACTTTTTAAGCACATAAAAAACGTAAAATATGTTGCAGAAGTGAAAATAGCTACAATAACTGATATAACAGCATTCTTAGCAAAAATGTTGCAGAAGTTGCAGGTTTGTTTAAGTTTGTCTTATATATATATATATTATTTTAATTATGTATATTTATTATTATTAATTATATTTTTTACACGCTAGAAAGTTAATTACTTCTGCAACTTCTGCAACATAATGCTTATAAACCTTTATATAACAGTAATTATAGCCATTTTATAAAGTGCAACATTTTTATAAAAAATAATGTCTATAAACGTTGATATGACGGTTATGTTGCATATGTTGCAGGTTTTAAATACTTCTGCAACAACTTCTGCAACATTTTGCTAAAAAAGGGTATTTTGATACAAAAAAAGCATATTTTCCCAATAATTGGTTTAATATGCTTACTTTTATTTATTAATATTTTTTAACAAAACACCTTATATTATTTTTTGGTTTTTCCACTTCTGCAACATATATTAATTTTTCTTTATCATTTTTAGCATTCATTAACTTATTAAAGTCATCTTTGCTCATTCTGCTGGCTTTCTTTTCATAATTAGGAATATATTTTTGTATTTGTCTTATAAATGTATTTATTGAAGTTGCTGTATATCCATTATTATAGCAATAACTTTTGTAAGAATTGTAAGTGGTCTTTGTAGATATTTTAGGCAAGTTCCACTTAGAAAATTCATCTTCAACAAATGATTTTATCGGATCATTTTCCTTTTCAAATTCATTTAAAGCATTTTTTGATACATCTGGAACATCAAACTTTTCAAAGTCAGAATACTTGTTTAACGCTTTACACAATACATACTCTAAAACATCTTTGTTCTTTAAATATACTTGTTTTATTTTTTTATTTTCTTTTTCTTCTCGGTAGTCTTGTCTAAATGGAACAATTACCAAACGTCTATAAGTACCACCTTTGTTGCTAAAGTGTGGCAAGCCATTAAAAGATTGTATAACAGTAGGTGCAAATCTTGCTGTAAAGCCGTCTTTACCTTTAAACTCAACATTTATTAGATCCCCAGTAACAACACTATTGAAGTTACTACTATCTTTTATGTAGTTACTGCTATTATCATCTCCGATACAAACTGACTTACCCATTAATCTTGATAATGTAAAGGGTTTGCTAAAATCTTGTAATTTAATAGTTGCAACATTATTTTTACCAACTAAATTGCTAATTAGGTCTTGGTAAGTACCTTTACCACTTCCACCATGTTCAGAATTTAATACTAATGCTTTACCCCTTGAGTAATTACCATTTAAAGCATCAGCTATAACTTGCCATAATAGTGTTACAACTTGTGTATCAACTATCTGATCTTCATCTTTTGCAATATTATTTAACCAATTATCAAAGTTCCATCCGTTAATAACTGGTTTATTCTCTGATTTTAAATATTTTTCGTTATATCTAGTTTTTACTTTACTAGAAAACACATGATTAGGAGTATATGGCTCTAATGACTTGGTTCTTAAGTTAAAAATGCCATTTCCTACTGGTATTAAATCTTTTGTGTGTTCTGGTTCTTTTATGTTCATATCAGTTAATTCAATTTTATTTAACACTTCGTTTATATCCTTGCTGTTATATCTAGGATAAGCACTATTTATTAAACGTTTTATATAGTCGTAATTTTGTGTATAAAGTCCATAGCGTTCATTATTAACGTCATCAACATAAACTGCTATTCTTTCATTTTCATTTATTGAAAACCTAGTAAAGTAAAAGAATTTTAATAACACTTTTGTACATGTTAAGTAGTCCAGTTTTTTATTATCGCTTTCTTGCATATAGCTTTTAATTAAGTTTCTAGCCTTGATAATAGCATTTGTAGGTTCTTCCACCTTTGTTGCGTTGTTTTCGTTTGGTTCTATATTTATTTGTGGTTTTAAAGGTTTTTCTTTTAATTCATTAAATTTTTTTTGTGCTTGTTGGTTTAATTGTATTTTAGCTTTTGGCATTGATATTTTGCTCCCTTTCATTGTCTTATTGTTATTGATTTTTTGATCGCCCACTCAAATATGTTAGACAATTCTTTATCTGGTAGCGGGCTGCTTAAATTATTGTTTGCTAGTATTAAAAATTGTTCCATTGTATCAATTTCTACCCCTGCCCACATAAGCGACTGTACAAGGCTTATAAGGTCATTGTGTCGCATCCCTTGAGCAGTATCTATAAAGATATTGTTTATATCATTTCCAAACTTATTAGCAATCATATTTCCATATTCTCTAGCTAATTGCATAAAGAAACTAAATACATCAGATAGATCATTGCTAGATAGTGGCATATTAAAATTATCGTTTGTTATTGTCATTATCTTCTTTATAGCTTGAATGCTTACACCGTTTTGCCACAATGTTCTAGCAATATCTATTAGCTTGTCGTGGCGTTCCCGATTGTCTTTTAAGAAGATGCTATCTAATTCTTTGCCAATAGGTCTTTTTCTTAAATACATATTTTTGCTTTTAGAAAAGGTTTTGCCTTTAGATGCTAATTGCTTAGGTATTACATTCATGCTTTGGCATAGACTGCCTTTTATTGTTTTGTAGTCTTTAGTGGGTGCTATTATTACTTGTTCGGTTAATAATTCGATATTATCAGTTAAATTTGTTTTATTTATACCTTTTGTTGCTTTAAAGAATATATGTAACCCTTTGTTTTGCGTTTGTTCAATATATCCTGCTTTACTTAAATTAAGACTAGGATACATACTTATTAAGTTATTTATATCTTCTCTAATAGCCTTTTTTACTTCTTCATTGTCTATTATTTTATCTTTATGGTTCTCGTCTATATCAATACAAATTAGTCCCGATTTTTCTAAATTAACAGCAACACCTGTTTTAGTATAATCTGCGTTTTGAAACCATTTTTTTACAACTTCTTTATTATTGCTGGCATCCTTATAACCATGATTTAAAAATTTAGCAGGTCTTTTATTAATATTTTTATCTTCGGGATGTAATTCTATTGGGAAGACGTATATTCCATAGTCGATTAATGGTATAATTAATTCATACAAATTCATTAAATAAAAATCTCGCTTTCATGTGGGTTTAAGTCGTCTATTGTTGGTAGACGGCTTTTTTTATTTTTAATACTCTAGTTCTTTTAACATTCCCTTTATTTGTTTTATTTTCTGTTTTGGATCATTAATAACAACATCCTTTGTCCCTTTCTCTGACTTTAATCTATATGTTATTGATTTTCCGTTTTTTAAACAGTCCAGCATACTTTTTATAACTTCTATATTTTCATTATTATTGAGCATTCTTTTCTTCCTTTCTGCGTTGGTTTTCTTGGTTTAAATATTTATTTAAATCTTTTGCTTGGTCTGACGTTATAACTATTGATAAGTCCAATAACGCATCCATGCGTACGCTTAATCTTTGCTTTATATAAGCCAATGCTAGTTCAGAAGAAAACTCTTTATTTTCAGCCTTTGCAATCATTTCGCTAAGGTCGTCCTTATCTTCGGACAAAATACCTAATAAACTGCCTATCTCATCAAGTCTTAAAACAATATCGTCAATATCTGTAATATCCATAGTTTTATCTGCCATATATAAACATCCTTTTTATATTTTTTGGTGGTTGGTTTTTGTACCCCCAATAACATATTAGTATATTACCATATATTCTTTTAGCATTTAAACTATTATTTATATAAGTTAAAGTAACAAACGACTGTTATATAAGTCTTTATATAGATTATTATTATTATTTTTGTTGTACATAATTATTAATAGCGTTAGTGATTTTTTTGTATTTATCATCGCTATTTGAATATAGATAAGTGCTATAAAGTGTTGATTGGCTAATGTTTAGCAGAACAGTTAGATCATGAACTTTTAAACCGTTCTTATTAGCATATTTCTTAACTTTATCTTTAATATTATTCATTTATCTCATCCCCCTTTGAATAAAAAAAGACAACAATAGCTATTAACTAAAGTTGTCTTTAAGAGTTGGTTATACAAAATTTGTTTTGTATTATTTAATTCGTTTATCTGAACTTTGTTTAGATATTTGTTCAGCATATTGCACTAATACCGAAATTTACTGAACAACGTCTAATGTGTTGATATGATTGACTTAATAAGCATTTTACTGTGTTTTTGCATGCTAGATATTATTGTAATTTCGGAACAGCTATAATACAATAACTAACGAAAGCAAGTATACAAAATGTTACTCTGCTTAACATATTTGTTAAGCGAAAATACAAAAATCTGTACTTGGTTATACAAAAATATCTCAGCTACCAACTGATTATTTTTGCTTACGAAACAAGCATATTAATTAAACTACCAATTTAACTAATATGTTCGAATTTAATAATACTTTTAGAACTTACGTACCCGTTAAAGCGAAAGTTCTAAAGACAACTTATATTTAAAGTCTTAACAAACTACCAATTTGTTAAGGCCTTTTTTATTTTCAAAGAACAAACAAATAATAAGATGCTATATAAGCTAAAAAATGCCCTCTATTACTGTTTCTGTTGTTATTATATCATGATGCCCTTGACACTAAAAATGTGATTATATAAGGCTATCCTGTGGATAAGTCCTATAAACATGATTACATCAGCGTCTTATACACTCATAAAATTAGCAAAAAATTTTTTTAGTGCTAATTTAATCGTTTCGAATATGCAACAAATGTTTAATATATGGAACTTTTGGCTAAATTATGCAACACAAAAAGTATAGCAAAACTAATTACTATACTCATTATTACTAATATAAAAAATGATTGCAATGAAATCATGGTAAAAAATTATAGATCAATATCAAATGCATTATTTTCAGCAACTCGCTTATTTATACTTTCTTGTTCAAGTCCTAGATAGTTAAGAGTAATGCCTTCGCTTGAATGGTTTAAAGTTTTCATGGCTAAAGCAATATCATTGTTAGGTTGCTTGCCGCTTTTCTTTAATACATCATCAAAACCACCACGATAGAATAAATATGCTCCTGTTTTACGTGGTGTATGAGTTCCTAAGTGTTCCACGCCTGTTGCTTGGCTTGCTTGTCGCATAGCCTTGTAAAATGTTTTTTCTGATACATGTTGAGTAGGGTGTTGAGTGCTAGGGAAAAGCCATTTATCATTCTTTTTTACTTCCTTTGCATTCTTACCAGTTCCAACTGTTATCATTTCATTGCTTTTTAACGGTGCCATGTATTTGTCTGGTTGACTGCTAATAAAGTCTTTTAACCACCTTTGGTACTCAATTAAATCATTCTTAGCATGGATCAATAACAATTCTTTAATTTTGCCTGTTTTAATCTCTCGGATGCGTAAATACTTCTTAGGTTTACCTTTTGCAGTATAAACATCACTATATTTCAAATTAACAATATCAGAAATTCTTAATACACAATTCATCCCAATACTAAACATCATAAAATTTCGAATTCCAAAGGTACTAGAATTTTTTAAATACTTTAAAACTTTTCTAACTTCACTTAAATTTTTTATAGGTCTAACGTCTTGTTTCAATTTTAAAAACTCCTACTTTCTGGCTTTTTTGTACGGTATCCATTACTTCAACATACTAAACAAATGGATACCCAGCAAATTCAAGTATATTTTAATAATGCTTTATTGTCAACATTTATAGAATATAGGTATCCATTATGTTATAATAGATACCGACAAGGGATAATATACTGATATGACAATGCAATTTTAGGGGCAAAAATAGCCAAAATAAAAAAATAAAAAAGGGCTGTTTTTTCGGGTATCTATTTGTTCAATAAAAATCGGTTGTTTTTAACTTTAAAATCATCCCTTAAATAAAAAAATAGCATGTAAGTAAAATACATTTATTATCTTTGATGAATTTTAAGAAGTAAATAATAAAAATACTTATATGTTAATTTTCGTATTTATAGTTATGTTGTTTTTTAGATTTTAAAGGCGTTGCTCATTGCATTAAATGATTAATTATAGGGATGCAAAGTTGAGAATAAAGCAGACAACGCCTGCAAAGGAGTAAATTATGCAAATTAAACTTAAAAAGTTTGCAACTTTTATATATTGTACTGATAAAAGCTACACTCATATACCAATACCACAAAACCCAAAAGAATTAGATCATACACTTTCAAACATAAAAGGAAGTACAACAAGTATTACTTTAAAAGTTGAAAGATATGTAAATGTTGACGATAGTATAAAAAAGGTAACTAACAAGGTAGACGGATATGACGATTATTATAATAAAGATTATGTAACTAAACTTAATGCTATGTTTTTAAATCACTATAATTATTTTTATTCAATATATAAAAACAATGAATTAATTGATTTTAAAGACCAACTAGGAGTTAAAAACATGAATGCTAAGAAAGTTTTTAAAATATTCAATCAATTAAAAGAATATCAAGCAAATGTTAAAAGGCTAACTCCAATGGAACTTATAACCCCTAATAGAACTAATTACAATTACGACCATACTATTAAGCAATATCAAAACGTGATTAATAAAATAAAAAGTGGGGCTATTAATAATGACTAAACTAATAAAAATATATTCAATTAAATACAAAACTACAAAAGGTGTTATAACCTTTTCTTTGCCTAATCATCCCGAAAATATTAATAACATGATGAATAGTATTAAATCAGTTCCATTGATGCTAAAGGAAGATATAAACAAACTACTATTAAAACCGCATGCAAAGTCCACACAATGCAGATACAAACAAGACTTTAAAAGTATAGACGAACCAATAAATTATATTCAAAAGTTAAATTTAGAAATTTTGTACAGTTATGAATATTTTTATAATTTAAACAAAGGTTGCGAGCTATTAGATCTTTATTTTTACAGTGAAAATAATAGCAAACAACTTTTTAGCAAAGTTAGCGATTATCTAAAACAAGCGGATAATTTAAGACCTAATGAAAAGGCTGTTAACAAATTCATTTCTAAAGATTTTAATATAAAAAAATCAATAAAATACTTAAATAAAGCCATTAAATTCCATAATAAGAACCATGATAATCATAAAGAAAATAATTTAAATATAGCAGAATTAAAGGATGCTATTAGCGTTAATAAAGGGGTAAAAAACAATGATATGTAAAGGACTTACAGACGTGCTAATAATGAGCGATGATAATATGACACATTTATCTCTACCTATGAACCCACTAGAATTGCATAAAAAATTAATAACACTAGATAATATTTATTATTTAAAAACTAAAATGAATATATATTTAGCTAACGGGAAATTTAACCCTAATCAAGAAGTAGACTTAAACGAATTTAATGCAATCAATTATGTAGAAAACTTAAACACTTATTTTGTAGAAAACTATTACTTTTTTAAGTTAACTTATGTTGCAAATAAATTAGTAGCAAAAACAGATGCACTTAATAAGCCTAATTTAGAAATAAACAAAAAGTTAGGTAGCATATTAGACCAAGCCAAACGTCTATATCCTAAGCATTTTAATGTAGAACATGCTAACTATTCTAATAAGTATGCTATGGATAAATATAGGGAAGTCGTTAGCAAAATAAATCCTATTACATTTTCTATTAAGTAAGGAGTTTTTTTAATGGATAAACTAATTAAAATAAATGTGCATACAGAAAACGACCATAAAACCTTATTTTTGCCTACTGATCCGAAAGAATTAAATAATATTGTTGATAATGCTGATAATTTTGTGTTTGCTACAATGTCTTTTGTCCCACAATTCAAAGAAATATCAAATGAAAATATAAAAGGTATGATAACGCATGATATTAAAGGATATCTTCAATCTGTAAAGAAACTAAATGTTATGCTTATGTTAGATTATGAGTATTTTAGAAGTTTAAACAATGCTATTAAATTTTTGAATGATAAAAAGCCAAAATTTCAAAAGTATATTAATCAAGCTGAAAACTTAAAAAATGAACATATGAGTAACATGGAAATTGCTAATAAAACATATAACGATGAATACGCAACCAGTCAATATAATAAATTAATAGCAAAATATAAATAAAAAGTTGAAAAAGGTTTACAATGATTAAATAAAAAAGGGATGCTTATGTATGATAGGCATCCCTTAAATGTTGTTATAACAGCTAAAAACAGAGTTTATAGTATTAAATATTGATGAAATGATTATAAAATGTAAACTTTTGTTAACCTTTTGTAGATAAAAACTTAGCAAATTATTAATAAAAACATTTATAAACATTGATACAACAATATTTGTACAAAAAAATGTGTCTTTTGTGCTTTCAGATGTTAAGTTTTGTTAAGTTTTAAATTAAAAAAAGTTCTAATTGTGCTTTTTTGACACATATTTATTTATGCAATAAAAAAGTGCCTAGCCACCACAGCAAGCACTTTTAACGGTAAATAATCAGTTTACCAGCAACAATTCCAAGTAATCAGCTTGAAAATTATATTATCATGTTTATATTAATATACTTCTCAACTAGTATATTAAACTAAATATCATACATAATCAAATTATATATAAACTATCTAAAACAATAAAATTAATGATAATATAGCATTCGTACATTACTAATCATTTTGTACGTAAACCTCTTCAAAGGAGGTGTTATATTATCATGTTTGTAGTAAAAATATACTTCTCACTTAGTATTA
>JAQQRL010000399.1:0-12077 GCA_028453745.1 Agapostemon virescens | reverse complement strand
GTCACGTCGGTGATACCTTCTTCTCAGTGTACGGTATTGTCACTGAGCACCTTGGTTCGCGTAATAATTACACGATTGTATTTGGTTGCGGGTTTTCTTTATTTTCACTTTGTACAATGTCGCGATTTCTATGTTCGATTTCTGTTCTGTTCGTGATGTCTGTATTCGTCTGTTTGCGCTTTCTTGTTCGTGTTGTCTCTGAGATCTAGTTCGCGTTTTCTGAGTTCTCTGTGTGATCTCTCTGTGTTATCTCTCTGTGTTATCTCTGTGTTATCTATCGATTCTTGTCGCGTTCTGTCCGTCGTCACCTCGGTTTTGTCGTCATTGGTTGAGGGTAGTTTTTGGTAGAGGAATTTAGCGTTTTTTAATTGGTTGTGGGAATGATGGAAGGAGCGTGCTTGTGAGGGTATATCTGAAGGAATGGGAAATTGTTGGTGCTTGACGGAGTGTATCGGAAGGACTAGGAAATGGTGTCGATAAGGGATTAACGTGGTTTATTGCAGGGTTTGTCTGCTGGTCTTCACGTGCGTCGCACCTGGGGTCCGTTCGTCGGAGTCCAAATTGTCCGTGTTTCGGCGCGGTCGTAAGTCGCGCCTTCTACCTGCCCTTTTATTGTAGGACTTACAAGTTTCTGAATGCGGGGTTAGGCACGGACAACCTTCGGTGTTGCCGTCGCAACACCCATCTTGCAATACTCTATCAAAGGCTTTCTCTATATCCAATAAAAGCATTACTGTGACTATCTCTTTATTGAACCCAATTCAGATGTCATTTGCGATTCTTGTTACCTGCTGTACCCTATTGTGTTTTTCCCTGAAGCCAAATTGTTCATCTATTATAATTTTGATTTTATGCTCGAATTTGTTCAGTCTTTTATGTACTATTTTTCTAGAAATTTACTCATTGTAGATAAGAGACTAATGGGTCTGTAGCTGTTTGGTTCCCTTTCTCTCTTCCCTGTTTTATGTATTGGTACTATGATTCCGGTTTTCCAGCTTGTTGGGTAATGGTGATGTTTAAGTGTCTGCCGCGTGTGAGCCTAGCACGCTGCCACCATGGGAAGCAGTCATTTTATGAATAATCGTAATAGAAATTCATTTAAGGGCTCTCAATCTTTATTTATGAATATTTAAAAAACTATTGAGTGTCGGCGGGTATAACCATATATATTCTTAATCAGAAGAACACTCTCTACCAATGTACAAAGTTTCAACTGAATCGGTGACCCGAAGACCTTGCAATCTCCTTGTAAGTAAAAATGAACACAAAAATCTATAGGCGCTTCAAGACCTCGGGGATGCGACAGCCCGTACTTTCTCACGGGCATGCCCTTGAGCGAGCACCTGGGGGAGCCCCGATTGGAATAATAACAATTTTCAATAAGAAATATAAATTTTATAATTATTACCTTACGCATAAAAACCGAAAAATTATTGCTAGGTAATTTAGATTTTTAACTAGTTTAAAAATAAGCTACTGTATTTTACGATGTAAAATCAACAATGACAATAAGCCAACGATAATGAACCAGCAATGTTAAATCAATAAGTATAAACCAACGGTGATAAACCAACGATGTAAAATCAACAATGCTAAATCAATATTAATAAACCAACGACGATTAGCCAACGAGGAGATACACAACTTAAAACCTTCTACACGAGTATGGCCTATGTATCTGTCCAGTTTACGAGAGTCAACCTAACCCCGCACAAAACTGCGCTCAGTTCACAAGACCAACGAAGAAATACTACTCTAATCATCTTACAAGAGTCAAGCTAACTACGGACACGAGTGCGACGTAACCATAGTAAGACAACGAGACCAAATAAAATTCAGATTTAAGTAAATGTGGACACAACCTATAAGCGCTTCGGAACTCCAGGGTCGCGGCACCCCGTACTCGCTCACGGTCCCATCCGTGAACAAGCCTCTGGAGGATATTTGATCGGAGGAATATCAATTTAAAGGCAGAAATATCAAATTAGAAAAAATAAACTTTTAAAAGTTCGGGAGGAACTTAGAGTTGTATATCCTTATCAAATTATTATTCAACGAGAACAACTGATGGTGGGTGAAGGTAAAGGAAGGCAGCATTGAAGAAGCCTTAATATACCTCGAACTAGCTTAAGCTACAGTGAGTAACTTTAATATTTGGACACTATAACAGTTTTACTTTGTCGCATTGTCATTTTGTTCATGATGAAGGAAAAAAAAATTAATTCTAAATAAACATTCCTACATAATGTCTAGTTAATAAAAGTATAAATTTTATTTATATAATTACTAGCGTTTATTACATATTCTATTTTAAACAAAACAATGTCTGATTTTAACGTTACAATAATATTCGGACACTTTTAAGAACTGCTAGTTTCTGTACTAATTTTTACAAACGAAAAGTAATTCAATATGGTGTAGGATATCATTCTTGATGAGTGACCTCTTTTAATCGTTGAGGCATATTTCAAATTATTTTTTTCAAATATTCTGTACTAATATTATTTCATTTCTCTTTCAGTCGTTCTTTTAACATTTCTTTAGATGTTATTGCACTTGTTATAATTCGTGGGTGTAGTTCATCCCATAAATTCTCTATAGGATTCAGATCTGGGGACTGAGGTGGCGGTTGGAATAATTTTGGACAATTATACAGCAAATATTCCTGTACGATACGTGCCTTATGCCTTAAACACCGATAAGTTTACTACTAACCGTTTTAAAGGAAAAAAAGTGAAGCTGGGCCTCACCGTCGTGAGGATGTCACCTGCCTCTATGATCATCAGATGTTTTAAATGTCTTTCGATCGGACATTTTAATACGGGATGTAAGGAAAAAATATTAAGTGGAATCAGATGTAGAAAGTGTGGTCAAGATGATCACTCGATTGAGGACTGTAAAAAGGAGATGAAATGCATGGATTGTTGTAGAAGGAATGAGCCAACAAACTATTTGATGGGCTCAATGGCGTTCCCCTTCTATAGGGAGAAGGTTAGGAACCTCAAAAAACAATTCAAAGAGTATAAAGAGTCATGCACATAATACAAATAAACGAAAACCACTGTAGGTTAGCGAGTGAGCTCACAGAGCACACCTGCCATGAGAAAATACTGATCTCGTATGTGTACAGGAACCGTATAGAATAAGACCTAGTGATATAGCTTCTACAGATAGTACAGTTAAGATTATTACAGTTAATATTAATTTTAGGGTCTCTTATCACAAGAAAATAACCGGGCACTTCTACGCTAAGGTAGTTTTAGATTTCGCAACAATAATCAATGTATATATTTCTCCGGATTGTTCTGTAGAGGATTACTATCTACATTTAGAGGAACTGCGGGTTGAAAAAGGTAATTGGGTTCATCCAGTAATAGTCCTCGGCGACCTAAATTCCCGGTCTGCGGTTTTTGGGGATGCCGTCACCACTAGAAGAGGCAGAACTTTGTGTAAATATTTAGAAGAAATGCAGCTAGAACCTACAGTGAGTAACGAAAGTATTCGGACGGATGAAAAGTTTGACGTTGAAAAAACATAAGTCATATTACGAATTACAAAATACTTTTATTTCTGTAATAACACATAAGTATCATGATTATACATGTTAAATTTGAAGTGTCTCTGATAACGTAAACAATACTTATAAAATGTTTCTTGGCAACGGCATCTAAATGAACGCCACAAAAGTATTCGAACGACTAAATTAATAGTACATATTTTAAACAACTATAGTGTTTTAATATTTTGTCGGACCACCGTGAGCACTTATTATGGCTTGCAACCGTCGTTGCATGCTATCAACCAAATTTTCAGTAATACCTTTTTTTATATTGTTCCAAACGTCCAAAATTCTGGTCTTTAATTCTTCCTTGGAATTAATACTATGTTTACTAAGTTGTTTGCCAATTTCTGCCCATACGTGTTCTATGGGGTTAATGTCCGGACTTTGTGGGCGTGTTTCTAAAACGTGGGGTACGTTCTATATGATCTATTCTTTAACAATACGTGTGGTATGTTTTGGATCATTGTCCTGCTGAAAATGAAAATTGTCTACTACCCCTAATTTTTCCGCACTTTGCTTCAAATTGTCTTTCAATATTTGCATATATTTATATTTATCTAGTATTCCGTCGATAATGACGAGGTTTCCAACACCACTGGCCCCCATACATCCCCATACCATTATCGACCCACCCCCATGTTTCACGGTTGGTCGTAGATTTTTAAGATCCATCTCTCTATTTGCTTTTCTCCAAATTTTATGACATCCATCTGAGCCAAATATGTTAAATTTGCTCTTGTCCGAAAAAATTACGTGTTTCCACAAGTTCTTATCCTTGTTGATATAATTTTTAGCGAAACTTATTCTCTTCTGTTTATTGACTTTGCTAATAAATGGTTTCTTTCGAGGAATACGACCATGAAAATCATTTTTACGGAGAATTCTTCGACAAAGTTCAGGATGAACTTGTTTTCTGAAGCTATCAGCAACTTGTATAGCAAGTTTTGGTGCAGAAATTGTTGAGTCCTTTTTTATTTCACGCACAATTATATTCTCTTCCCTCTTCGTTAATTTCCTAGGCCGGCCAGAACGGACTTCATCCTGAAGGATTCCAGTGGTTTTTAACTTTTTTACTATGTAATAAATGGTAGATTTACTTTTCCCTAACAATTGTGCTATTTCGCCATAGCTCTTGCCTTCATTATGCCACTTAATTATCAATTTTCTATCAGTGATGCTTGTCTCCGATTTTTTTCGGCACATTATTAATATGAATTTTACAATCTTATTAACACTTGCAGCACTGAACAAGGGAAGTGTGTAACACCAATTGAGAAAGCCAATCTTTACTGTTTGTCAAATTCAAGGATTCTTTTGTACTACAAGTTTCGTCGTTCGAATACTTTTGTGACATCTGTTAATTCGACGTTACCAAGAAATCTTTCATAAGTAATGTTTACGTTGTCGGACACACTTCAAATTTAACATGTATAGTTATGACACTTATATATTACTATAGGAACAAGAGTATTTTGTAATTCGCAATATCACTTACATTTTTTAAGCGTCAAACTTTTCATTTCAGGGCGTTCGAATACTTTCGTGATTCACTGTATATAAATAAATGGAGGCTATACTTACCACGTCAATAACAGGAAATCCAAGGTAGACATCATCACATGTAGTAGTTCCCTATTCTACAAGATAAACAGCAATGTTATACATACCTATAGCGGCTTGGATCACAGGTACATTTCCCACAGAACACACCAGAAGCGACACGATGAACCTGAAAATAAAAAGAATCATAAATTAGAGTGGAACTGGAACCTGAAAACCTTTGAAAAAGAACAGTTTGATAATAAATTAAAAATACTCAGCCAACAGAATTTACCGAGAGTAGAAACCGGAATCCACAGTACATCCGGAATAAAAACATATATCAGAAATTTGAAAAAGGCTTGTCATATTATGAAAAAGTCATGGAATACTTACAGACACCGAGAGAACCCGTGGTGGACAGAACAGCTCACAGACCTCAGACCATCAAGAACAATATTGATCAGAAAAAACAATGGAAAGACAAATAACCCCACCGACTTTAGGCCCATATGTATAGGAGAGGGGATAAATAAAATTATTGAAACCATATTAACCAAAAGATTAATGGAAGAATTGGGCGATCCGGTATATAATGAGAAACAGGACGGCTTCAGAAAGGGTGTGTCCACTATTAAGGGTGTCCCAAAAGTAATTTAACAGCGGGAAATGAGGGGTTCCTGAGGTCATTTGAAGCAACTTTTTCCTTAGCGAAAATTCAATCTGCGGCTTTGTTAACAAGTTATGGTCGAAAAATAACTGACCAATGAGAGCGAAGCGCGCGACCCAGCACGCGCTTGAATGAGAGCGTTCGACTGTTTGCCAGCCAGGCGCGCGAGCAAAAGCGAGGCATCGAGCTGCGTTCGAGTGAAAGAACAAGTTTGCGACGATAATAATTTTAAGAAAAACGCTGTTGATTCTTTTCGACTGGGCCTCGTTCCCAGTGAGTGCCACTTGCGACCGGACCTCAAGGGTGGGTCATAAACATGACAAAGTCGAGGGTTTGGCGGCCGGTGGTTTCAAGGCCGTCGCAGGCAACGACCTAGTCCGAAAACGGTTCTATTGAAACGTATGTATTTTCCTTTTCTGTTTCGTAGGACAAGGAATTTCTCTGTCCTTTTTCAGTTCGTGTTACACGATCCCTTCCAGGAAAACGCGACCATCTCTTCAGTCTTCCAGAGTTTCTTCCCATCGAAAGGACGTCGCGAGCGCGTTATTGCATTATAATATCTTTTTAAATGTTCCTGTGCGGTGAGAACAACGGATTGGAAAAAATGTGAGAAACGTGTATTTTAGGCATTCTGTTAGGTATTTCTTTAAAAAAATCGGCTCTTTTCAGAGCCATAAATTGAAACGAAGGAAACATCGTTTCAACTATTATTAAAAACGTTATGGTGTCAGTGTTTAGTGACAGTGCAATGAAAGTGACCATTGGAATAGCTGGCTTTCGTCCGTCACCTGCGTTCATCGCCATGGAATAGGAATAAACATGGAATAGGAATCATCTGATGAGTTCACCGTACACTGTAAGGGGTCAATGCCCTGTCCTACTGTCCAGATTTACAAGCATGCAGTGGATTTACAACTGATTGGTGAGTTTACTGTTAATGACATTTTTTAACAATTCTTAAACGCACATATCCTGCATGTTCTTTATCGCGATTATCTATTATTAAATTAGTTTTGCGAATCGTTCGTTGAATTCTTTGTTCGGACACAGAATTATTTAAATTTAAATATCGTTTACGTATTTCGACGGGGTTACTTATTGTTTATCTTCAGAGTACGTATCGTATAAAAATTTCATGTGGTACGCGTGAGATGTCATGCATACCAGAAAATTAAAACGGCTGACACGGCTAAATTGTTTATTATTTCGGATCTGAAAAATTAGTGATTATTCTTTAGACATTCTGAAATAAGAATCAACAGCGTTTTTCTTACAATTATTATCGTTGCGTAGTAAAAAAAATTCGGAAAGTTCGCGCTCTCTGACTTGTTCTTTCACTCGAACGCAGCTCGACGCCCCGCTTCTGCTCGCGCGCCTGGCCGGCGAACAGTCGAACGCTCTCGTTCAAGCGTCTGCTGGGTCGCGCGCTTCGCTCTTATTGGTCAGTTATTTTCGACCATAACTCGTTAACAAAGCCGCAGATTGAATTTTCGCTAAGGAAAAAGTTGCTTCAAATGACCTCAGGAACCCCTCATTTCCCGCTGTTAAATTACTTTTGGGACACCCTGTAGATGCAATCTGAAAAAATACGACTTTATGCAGGAAAAGACTCTGAAGAATAAATATGTAATTTTAGTAAGCCTAGACATAAAAAACGCATTTAATAGCCTTAAGTGGGATACCACTTTTCATACATTAAAGAAAAGATCGGTTTCTTCGAGTCTACAAGCCATTCTACAAAACTATCTAAGGGAAAGGAAGATAGAATACCGATGCGGGCAGGAGTGGGTGGTGAAGGATATGGACAGAGGGGTCCCCCAAGATTCAGTCCTAGCTCCGACACACTGGAATCTAGTCTATGACGGAGTGCTGGAGCTTGGTTTGCCCGAGGGCGTGTCCTCCCTGGCATATGTGGATGACCTTATCCTGTACTCATCGGGATCAGACGTGAGAAACATAAAGCATAATTTGGAACTTACCTTAAATAGTATCATAAGCCCCTGACTCCGTGGTTGTGATTTAGAGCTAGCTGTAAAAAAACCAAGATGATAACCTTCAATGGAAAAAAGATTAATGAATTTTACTTATGTGTACTAGACAAACGCATAGAGTTAAGCCCCAGCGTTAAGAACTTAGGTATTGTAGGAAATTAATGGTAATAAGATTGTTTAGAATGACTGCGGGCGCGTTTGCATTCAGTATGTATGTGTGTGCTCGCGCGTCGCGGCGAAGATTGTAATAGCTCGGTGACAAAAGTACACCGAAAAGACTCGTGTGTTTTATCGTTGCCAGATGAATTGTGTAGTTAGTTACCAGCGAACCGGCGACCCATAACACGGTGTCCGCACACGCGCCTGAATTTTTATATTAAAAAAAAACGAATAAATATAGTTAGTAGGAGTTGGAGATAATCCTGACTATTGAATCCCCTCCTTCCCCTATAGTATAAAGTTTAATAGGTTCAATAATTTCTTCGAACATGTGGATGAGGTAACTGGGAAGTCCCAGAGGATAGCCTCTGAGATTTCCCGGATTGTAATGAATACACATGGCGCGAATGAGATGGGTCGAAATTTATATTATAATATTCTTATCTCTATTGTGAGCTATGCTTGCCCGATATGGGCTGAGAAGACGGTGGCGTATGTGCGAAACGTGGTCAGACTTGGTAGAATCCAAAGGGCTGGGGTCTGCAGAGTGGCTCAAGCATATCGGACAGTGGGTAGAGAGGCGCTGTGCGCGCTCACCGGCCACTTCTCGATTAAACGCGAACTACTCCGAGGAGTCAGTACCTATAACATAAAGAAAAAGTACATGATTAATGAAACAGATAGTGAGGAAGAGGGGAATAGGAAAGAGGAGGCAAGAGAGAGAGAGAGGTAAAGGAAATAGTGGAAGTGTTGACAAGGAAATGGGAGAAAAGATGGAAGGACGGGAAAGTAGGAGAGTGGACAAGGGAGGTGATAAAGGACATCATGAGTTACAGGCTAACTCAAGCTCTTACGGGTCACGGAGTGTTTAATAAATACCGGGAAAGGATAGGGAAGGCGGACACCCCCTTTTGCTGGTGGTATCCCAACGAAGTGGACGACACGGATCACAGATGCGATAGATGGGCGAGAAAAAGGCTGGACCTGGAGAACGAGCTGAGAAGAAGTATTGGGAAGGACAACTTTGTAGGGATGATGCTAGAAGGGAAGGAAAAGTGGATTAGGATTGAAAGGTTTGTACAGGAGGTGATGAAAGAGAAGGAGAATTATGAAAGGAAGGTAGAGAGAGAGAACGGAGATGGAAGAAGAGGGAATAGGAATAGGGCTAGAAGATAAGGAAAGCGAAGGAAGAGTCGGGAAGGATTAGGAAGGAAAGGGGCAAAGGAAGAAGGATTGAGAAGAACAGTTGGAGGTGAACGATAGGAACGGGATAGTCGGGATAGAAGGTCCTCTGCGAGAAATGCGGAGAGTAGGGCCGTGGACGGCTTGCCTACAAGGGCGAAGCACAGGGGCGTTTTAGGGGTGGGGTTTTAGTGAGTATTCACTGGCTCAATTTTTGGGTCAGTGCGAGTTCCACACTACCCCCTTTTCGTCATGAGAGGGGGGGGGTAAATGCATTTCCCCACCCCTAAAACAAAAAAAAAGGTAGCCGCTGGGGATAGTCATCGCGCCTGGCCTCAAGGTGTTGCTCGTGGGGAAGATTTCGGCGGGTTGTGATGGTACAAACATGCAAACGTTTCGGCTCGGATTATACCCGGTATCTAAATTAAATTGGAGTAAAAATCTTACATTTGTTGTTTAAGGACTGAACAGTGCATTTATTTTTATGTAAGTCGTATGTGTAATCTATTGACTGAAATAAGGGACATTTGTTTTTGGAATTTTTATTGTTTTCGGGCTGTTTTTCTCTCCTAGATATATGGATCGTTGCGTATATATGAAAAATACGTATCAAATATTGTTCAGGATTTGAATTTGGATTTTCCGGCCGTTCCAGTTACTGTCGAGCGTTCGTTCCAGTATGCATTTTTTTCCTCTGGAATGTGTTTGCGTCGCGTAGCGATCGTTACCTTGGGCGAGGTCCCACAATATTTGTCAGAGCCAATTCTCCCGGTAACCTCCTCCTTTCGGATCTTGAACATACTATTCACCAAAATTATAACCAACCGCGTATGACCACGTCGGCCGTTCAAAGAATATATAAGGCTCTCCCCTGGCGGAGCAGCCCTCTTCTGTATCAATTCCTTCGAGTAAACTTCAGTTATATTCAAATTGCTGTACGCGACTTTCTTGTTAACCTCCCGTCTTCTCCTTGCCTCTTCGCGCGCTCATTACTGAGTGGTTCCGGTCCCCAGGCGACTCCGACCGTCGGTTGACGCCAAACATTGATTATGGTCTCATTATAATGATTTCTTCTGGCAAAGATGCCAATTTTATGGGAGATGGTGGCCTCGCTATAATGATTTCTTCTGTCTAAGATGCCAATTTTATGGGGGATGATGTCCTCGCTATAATGATTTCTTCTGGCTAAGATGCCGATTTAATGGGGGATGATGGCCTCGCTATAATGATTTCTTCTGTCTAAGATGCCAATTTTATGGGAGATGGTGGGCTCATTATAATGGCTTATTCTGGCGAAGATGACTTCGTTTTTGGGCATTATGGCCTCGCTATAATAATTTCTTCCGGCAAAAATGGCAACGTTTTAGGGGATACTGGCCTCGCTATAATGGTTTCTTCTGGCTAAGATGCCAATTTTACGGGGGATGGAGAGCCCTTCTATTGGGCACAATACGATTGCGCACCATTGTATTGCGCACAGCTCTTTTGGACACAGTATTATTGTGCACAGTTAGAATTGGACACAGCTCGATTGCGCACATGCAGAATATCGCAGAGTACAGTTGAGCACTGTAAAAGTTGCACACAGTATCAATTGGACACAGAATTTAATTTGCGCGCCTGTTTCCCTTCTTATGTCGTGATTTATTTCTGGTTATGCGAGTTCCATCTCACATGGCTGAATGTATATATTTTTTTATTAACCATGTTTGTTTTCATAAAGATAGTGTTCGGTGGGCTTAAATTAATTATGATTGTTTAATATGATAATTGTAACTTACTGGATTTAATTGTTACTTAATTTTGTCATAAAGTTGTGGTAGCCTTATGAAAGTATGTCATTTACGGATTAGAATTTAATGAAATTCAATATTTCTGAATTCTGTAGTATCTGTACATAATATTTGTACAAGTGTCTATGACAGTTTCGACACATAAAATATTAAAATATCTTACAATATGCATTGCTGGAGAGTGATGTTGTGAAAGTTGTTAAGTGATACTGTGTTCTTAATCATTTTTGCGTTGGTTGAAAGGTATCAATCAAAAAAGAAGTTGAGATAAGTATTTTCGACCTGTTAAAATAATATGTTTAATAGGCATTTGCATTGTAGTTTATAGCATCGTAGTTTATAGCATCGTTAACGTATCTGTTACAAACGGTTTGATCAGTGTCCACCAGTTGAATTCTTTAAGGTTATAGTAAGGCAAAACCTTTTTGTGGAAATTATGAGTTTTGTTTGCTATGTTAATCATCTAAGTATACCTCTAATACTTGTAATATCTAATATACTACACAAGTAAACTGAATTGATGCGTCCATTATCAAACCATATATAAAACCTGCAAATTCATGTTATTACTTTGATTTTGTACGGATCAGCACATGATGGGCATTTGAAAACAGGTAAGAGTTAGATGCATCGTATGATTAATTCTACTAAGCCTAAAATGTTTTAGTTGTCACAGTCACTTGAACATGAAACAACGTAACTAGATCTTAACTTCAAAAATTTTATTAAAGAAGCTTTGTTCTCTACTGAGTGGGAAATGTGAAATAACAATAAATAAGGAAAATGAAAGTGAGAATCAGGTTCGAAGTAAATATTCCATGTTAGGGGATTTAAATGTGGTGCAGGCGTTCGTCTCTTCTCTGTTGTTTAATAATATTTAGGCCCAGAGGCCGGACGTGGATTACGGCGAGATTTTTGCACCCGTGGCACGCCTTAGCTCAATTCGACTTGCAACTTCTTTTGCTGCTCATACAGGAATGCACATTCGGCAGTACGATATAACGACTGCTTACTTAAATGGAATAATTGAAGACGAAATTTATATGACAATTCCAAATTATACCAGGGAAATTTTAACTTTTATTATTCAACAGAAATGTGCATCAGCCGAAATCGTGATTAAAGCTAACAAGATGTTAGGCAAAGATCGTGTATGTCGATTAAAAACATCTTTGTATGGC
>JAQQRL010000398.1:0-12078 GCA_028453745.1 Agapostemon virescens | reverse complement strand
TAGAAATCAGACTTAGTGCAGTGGTGCTACTGGTAACACTTTTTAACAACAATCGCTGGTAGATAATTTGTCAGAGAAAATATCTGTTTCATAGCTTCATTCTAACAGCAAACCTAAATTTACAGCACTAAAAGTAACTGGCACTGATTGCCTCATAAAACTGACAAGATTACATTAATTTAAACTTCATACGATTTTTATTACAACATCAGCTCCCATCATACAATGTATGCGATAATTCCCCACGAGTTGATCATCAAAAATTCAATTATCATCGAAAAGAGAATTAAAAATTGGCAATTTTAATCGACAAATGGTACAGTTCAGTGTCAATCTCGAAAAGATCCACGTCCACGCAACATTTGTCTGTCTTAATGACAAGTTTCGTGCACGAAACCTCGCGACGTCCCGTATATGTGTATATATATATGAGTACGTGTGTGTATATGTATAAATATATAAGATAGAAGCTGGGTACGAACGAATAATAACGAGACCGTGATATACCAATCACGCGGAAGCTCGCGCCCCGGCGATTAATAAACGAAAGACAGCCGAATAAACGAGCGAAAAAAAAATAATAAACTGCATGGGCGACGAAGAGTGGAAACGTTGAGAAACAAGGGTGGATTAATTATGGGAAAAATAAACTTCGTCACTAGATCTCTTGGCTCGTCGACGAGCCGGAGCTCCGTAGAGTTTCATACTTTTGCAAATAATCGAAATCTCGTCGATACACTAATTACACCGATATCTCTCTCTCTGCGTAGGACAAATTGTAGTAGCGTAGGAAGGGCTGAAGAACGATAGCAATTTCTTCTTAAGGATGCTTCCGACAGGCTCGAAACATGATCGAGAACGTTGGGGACCGCGAAATCGACGCCGGATCGTCGACGGATCGTTCGTAGTCGAGGACGGGCCGCCATTTTGTTGCGAACCGACGCCGGAACGAGAACCAATCATTTAACGCCGAACCTACCGAACATTCTAATTGCCAGATGCGTTTTGCGTTATCGAAACGGCGAGGTTTTTATTTATTTTAAACAATATTTCTTATACAATTGTAGAAGTGTACAATTGGAGAAAGAAATTCGTCGTGTCGATTTCTGTGAATGCGATCTCGTCAATTCGAATCGATTGCGAATTGATGTATCCGACATCTCTGGTAGGTTTAGCGTTAACTTATGGTTGGAGGGTGATCGTGTTCTCGGGGGAAGGCAGATTCGCGTGCGGATCGAGATCGAGATCGAAATCGCGCGACGAACGGGCGAAAACACGGGACGAATCGTTTAAACAAGAGTTGCCTTAATATTTAGAACGTTTGATTCCTCGTTGGATCATTGTCATGATCGAGATCGATTTCTTCCACGAGCCGTGCGAATTCTTCGCGAATTTACTGCGGTGGCTTTTGACACTTTGACTGGCAAACCAGCGAACTTAAATTCTTCATACAGTCATAATTCCATAAATTCTATAAATTTGTTTAACACTACTTTTAATTCACTATTATTCTTTACTTACAATTATTAAAATCGCAAAGGTATATCCACGAGGAATAAATCAACAGATTTATTATTTCCTCGGCTATATTTTATTTTAAAAAGCTGGCTTAAAATTTTTATAGTTCGAATTATTTTTATAAAGTAATTGTTGTTCATTGTGCCCCATAAATTTAAGTGTTAATAAAATGGAAGTGGAAAAGTTAAAATCTATAACACCGAACAGCTTCTTCAAGCTTAAACACATTTTAATTAATTTAATTAATTAATTCCTTCATTGACACGTGGATGGAATGGCAGCCAAAGTGTTGAAATCATAAATTTTAACTTGTCGACCCGTGTCAGCTTTGGTGAAATAGTTGTCAAAGGAATTTAAAAAATTATTAAGGAGCCACGCGTCGTTGTTTTTTCTTATTAACAAAAATGGAACTTGAATATCTTGAATCTGGTCGTGTCCAGTTAGAACGATAAGGTGGTTTACAATTGTGCTTGTATCTATGTTCGATTTCTACGGTTGTATAAAAATATAAATGTGAATGTGTGTAGATCTAATCGTGTCACCTGTCTGTTACGTCTAATTTCCGCACCGCGATTATGTCCGGAACTTAACAATCGTCTTTTAGTTGATCGATGTTGTTATTTGCGGATCGTCTCCTAGTAGTAATTAATCGAATTGTTGCTGTATTATTTCCTTGCGTGAACCGCGAGATGCGAAGGAGATACGGCCAGCCACTGTCAGACAACGTCGAATATGATTAGACTGCGGATTTTATGCTTTCGTGACAGAAATAATAATATTGCAGCTGTACTTTTTAATTATTACTGTATTATTTATTGAGAGTCTACTCATGAGAGTTTCAACAATTGTATGAGGATTTTATGCACTTATGACAGAAATAACAATATTGCAGCTTCATTTGTTAACTAGTAATCTGTTATCTACTGAGAGCCTACTAGCTTTATTTTTAAATTATTAATCCACAGTGTACTGAAAGTTTACTATTAGGAGTCTCAACAATTGCATGTGCATTTTGTGCACTTATGACGGAAATAACAATATTGCAGCTTTACTTTTTAATTATTACTGTATTATTTATTGAGAGTCTACTAGTGGAAGTCCCAACAATTGTATGAGGATTTTATGCACTTATGACAGGAATAACAATATCGCAGCTTTGCTTTTTAATTATTAATCTCTTATGTGCTTAGAATTTACTAATGGAACTGTCAATGATTTTACGTGGATTTTTGTGATAGCGACAAAATTGGCAGTATTATTATTATTTACTTACTGCGATTTTATTTATTAATTATTAATAATCTATTATCTGCTAGGAGTGTACTAATGGGAGTCCCAATAATTTCATAAGAATTCAATGCATTTATGTCAAAAATAATAGTATTGTAGGTTCATATTTTAATTATTAATTTGCAATTTAGTAGGAGTCCACCAATGGTAGTCCCAATGCTTGCTCAAGTCTTTTGCAATAGTGATTTGCAACTGTGGAATTTTACAGCAGTTCAAATAGTTTAAATAATCACCTTTTAATTTATAAAAGCATTGTTAAACCACATTGTCAAGAAAAATCTGTCGATAACCGATTAAACTTCTTAAAGTTAACAAACATTCCAACAAGCAACAATTTCCGTAGTCACCGATCTGGAAAAAGTTAAATTAATTATTTAAACAACTTTTGTTTATCACGATCGATTCAAACAACATTAATTTTGCATAAATATCCGCAGTCCGATTATAAACGTCGAAATCACTCGATTTCTCGACGAACGAGTACAACGAAGTCGCGTTGAATGCACTCGCCTCGGGTCTGTCTCGACCCCTCTATAGGCACGCCTTTCGGAGGTGGGACAACTCGCGGCTACTTAACTTGTAACTGCCTCGAGCGTTTAACGCGACTTCGCTGTAGTCATCAACGATTCATCCGCGAAGCGACTTGCGTTTGTAAGAAACGGAGAAGCAAACGGAGAACGAGCAGAACGGTATAGAAAACGATGGGGAAGACCATAAAGCGATAGAAACGAGCCTGCGGACAAGCCGAGAGAATTTTCGCACGGTGAAAACGAACGGGAGCAATGGCGGCGCGAATTATTCCCGTACGGAGTTCCGCGTTCATCGAAACGAAACGACACGCGGCTTCGAGACAACGTTTGATCGCGCGATTAGGTTTAATCGGTTTGCGAATTGTCCTCCGACGGACAGGGAACGGCGTGCGATCGGTTGGCGAATTGTCCTCCGATGGAAACGGAACGGCGTGCGATCGGTTGGCGAAATGACGAAACGGACACGAAGAGGAACAGCGATCGCGTCCGAAACCGGCGATTGGACGGGACAGACCGCGGCCGTTTATGCGAATCTCGAGTAATCCTGTCGCAATCTTTCGAAGCTGATTAATATGCGTAAACGTTCGCGGTTTGTCCGGTTCTGAAGAGATCCGCGAATCGAACTGCGAACGAGAGAGGGCGAGAGGTAAATGGGAAAGGGAGAGAGAGAGTGAGAGCGAACGCGTGCGAATGAGAATCCGGAGGAATTGAGACAATGGCGATGCAGGAAGAAGAAAATGGCGGACAAGAGAATGGAGAGAAAGAGAGAGAGTGAGAGCGAACGCGTGCGAGTGAGAGTCCGGGGAAACCGGGACAATGACGATGCAGGGAGAAGAAAATAGCGGACGAGGAAATAGAGAGAGTGAGAGAAAGAGAATGAAATGTGAGAGAAAGAAGGGTGCCAGGGAAAAGAGGCAAACGAGGAAAAAGTAAGGGAGGGAGTAAGAGTGAGAGCGAGAATGGGAATGTAAGGAAAACAGGAGAGGGTTGGAATAGAAGCGACGAAAGAATGAAAGAGTGTGAGAGAGAGGGAGAGAGAGGGTGAGAGAGGGAGTGAGAGAAAAAAGGAGAGTAAAGAAAAAGAGGCAAAGAAATAGAGAGTGAGGGACTGAAAGATGACAAAGGTGAGGGTAAAGAAAATTGAGTGAAAGAAAAGAGACGATGAGCAGAAGAAATAGTGAGAAAGAAAGAGAGAGAGAGAGAGAGAGAGAGAGAGAGAGAGAGAGAAAGAAAAATATAGCAAAAAAGAAAATACAAAGAAAGAAAGATTGAGAGAGAGGAGTGCGAGAGAAAGAGTGAAAGAAAGAGAGAGAGAGAGAAAGCAAAGAAAAAGAAAGAAAGAGAAGTCGTCAAAGAGTGCGAAAGAAAAAGAGAGAAGGAACGAAAGAGAGAGAACGATGGCGAGAGAAAAATTGCGAGAGAATGAAAGTGAAAAGAAGAGGAAAACAGGGGAAGAAATAGCGAGAGGTGATGAGGAAAGGAGAGAGGGAGATATGGAATTCCGTAGACCCGTTTAATAGTCGCGCGTACCGTTGTTATATACGTCGTGTAAAGGGGGAGAGAAAACAAGTGGTAAAATCCCATTGAAAGCTTTAACTTTGACTAAACTAACTTTAAAAGGGTATCATAGGGGTGTAACGCAAGCGAGCGCCGCTGCCAGTTGCGTGAATGGCGGACGATTGCCGATCGACATTGCGCGAGGCTGTCGCCGACGATCGGATCGAGAATCGATTCTACTCGAGCACGATCTACAACGAACGATGCGAACGATAAACGGTCGACGGTTGCGGACACAGGCTCCATCAGAATCTCTTATGGGCTTGGAAGATCGAATTACTTTTAACATTGAACCACCCTTTGGAAAACCACTTTCTATTATCTTGTATCGCAAGATTTAACCATTTGCGCTCGAATGGCGACTCCGAGGCGCCACTGAAAATTGTAACATCGTTTTCCAAAAGAGTATTCGTATTAACAAATTTCATAAATTGCTGAAAATTCAAGTGTCGAACGAGAAAACTGTTTCAACCTCGACCGCACGATGTAAAAAGGATTCCACAGGATCAAGTGTCTCCGAACGCGCTTCCCGATTCGACAAACCTTTCGACCCGTTTTTGTGCTATAGTTCGCGCAACCATAATGACCGGAAGCTCCCAATACTAGGTTTACGGAGATTTTTGTAGAACTATCTTCATGGACGATTGGCAGATCGACGGGTGAAGGGATCCACGTATTTTCTTAAAAACGCGATTAATTTAAAATTATAATTACGGTTATAATTATTTTTATGTTTCTAACGGTTACAGTTCTACGTTTACATTCCTAACGGTTGCAATTCTAATTACTTTTACATTCATAACAGTTGCAATTCTAAGTACTTTTACATTTCCAACGGGCTACAATTTCACTTTTGCAATTCTAACGGTTACACTTCTACTTTTACATTTCTAATGGGTTACAATTTTACTTTTAAATTTCTAACGGTTGAAATTCTAAGTACTTTTACATTTTCAACGGGTTACAATTTTACTTTTACATTTCTAACCGTTACAGTTCTACTTTTACATTTCTAACAGTTGCAATTCTAACTACTTTTACATTCCTAACAGTTACACTTCTAACTACTTCCACATTCGTCACTATTAACATAATTTCATAAAAGGAAAACGATTTATTCCAGTCAACTGTGAAACTAGCTTAACCGCCATTTTGTAGAGTCTCCACAAACATAGCTACGCGTCCATACAGATAGGTACAGAATTCCGAAATTCCAGGGCTGATAGGGAAATAAATTCGAGCATATATTCGCCTCATTAAACCAATAAAATTGTCAGCATAAATTCGAAAAGACTTAATAATAATTATATCTACAATTTTGTTCATTAACGCTTCACTACTGGAAGCCTATTAACAGAACCTTCAATCATTACTCTGTAACAAACTAAAATCTAAAAAACCGTTTTTCCATTACAATTTATAATGATTAAATATCATCGCTGAGGAATCCATTAAAAAATTCACAAAAGTCACAAACCTCGAACTTTAAAATTCTGAAATAACCGTCGGTCGGTAAAGTATGAATACCGAAACCCATCAAAATGGCGGATCCCGTAAACCCAGCGTAAAGAACCGTATTCCACCATTCGTTTAATCGCCATATTCAATATTGAATATCAAAAAACAAGCGTAATTCGAATCGAATTCAAAACGAGCGAAGCCTTCGACGGATTCTATTCATGCTGGACTATACCGTCTCGATTATGGCAACGGGTCGAACCGCGTCGTCTGTGGAAGGCGTTGGCCGGTTTCGCGCAATGTCCCGGCAATCTTCGCGTTACTGTACACTTACTGTATATTACTTATACATATATACATAAATATATACATATATACATATACATAAACGTATGCATACGTGAAAATGCAGGAGGAACACTTGTTTTTCTCGGGGCGACAGGAGACTTGGGGGGAGGGAGAGGGTTGGAAAGGGCGAGGGAAAGGGCAGGCACAGCGCAGATTCTACCTTTGTACTGATTCTACCTGTCCGCGGCACGTCGAGAACGCGAACAGGACCGACGAGAACCGTGCCAGAGTCTGAATCGTTGTTTTTAAGGCTGTCGTTGTTGCGCCCGACGAAACCGAACGATGCGAACAACGGCGCCATTTTGTGCGCGTCCGACGATTATGGCAGCCGTTGCTGCATCGAAGGATTTAATAATTTTGCTGCCGACGAGGATCCTTTCAAACGATCTTCGGAGACTTGGAAACGATTCGAGACACTAACCCTTTCGCTACGGGCGATCATAGTCGTTTTTCACGAATAAAGTCGCCATCATACTTCGTGCAAGCATGGCTGCCCTTCGCGAGACGCCATTTGCAATTTTCGGGCGACTGCGGTCACTCTGAGTGAAATGTCGTTGATTGTGCATTTGACGAGCGATTGGAGTCGTATCGTGCGAGTATCGTGCGAGTATCTTGCGAGTATCGTGCGAGTATCTTGCTCGGAGTATGCAATACCGGTATTTTTAGTTAGAGATCCTTTTTTGCAGTAAATATTGTCAAAACTGCGCAGGGAGTAGATTAAATGCGTTTTCATGGCAGTTCGTTCGACGGAAGTGTAGGAGTCGCTCGTAGCGAAAGGGTTAAGGAAGCGAATAAATTAATTGTAATTCCTGTGTGATGAGATTGCTTCCTGAAGGGTTTGAATAAATCGCGTCACGGATTCGATTCTTTTACAATTTTCCGAAGCTGCTCTGTGATCGACGCTGATCCTGTAATTGGAAGAAACGGGTTGTCGTTGAAGTGGCTTCCAACCGGAAGTCGAAACAGACGTCGAACGTCCAATGGCTGCTTGTTTGACGTTGAAACGGACGAGGTTCGACTTGTTTTCGCGGATTAAGATCGATATCGATCCTTTAATTGGAAGTAACACGTTGCAATTTAAATTAACTGTCTTAAGATTGAAATTCGACCGTGATTGTTTACAACCGGAAGTCGAAGCAGTCGTCGGACGTCCAATGGCTGCTTGTTTGACGTTGAAACGGACGAGGTTCGACTTGTTTTCGCGGATTAAGATCGATATCGATCCTTTAATTAGAAGTATAACATTTGCAATTTAAATTAACTGTCTTAAGATTGAAATTCGACCGTGATTGTTTACAACCGGAAGTCGAAGCAGTCGTCGGACGTCCAATGGCTGCTTGTTTGACGTTAAAACGGACGAGGTTCGACTTGTTTTCGCGGATTAAGATCGATATCGATCCTTTAATTAGAAGTATAACATTTGCAATTTAAATGAACTGTCTTAAGATTGAAATTCGATCGTGATTGTTTACAACCGGAAGTCGAAGCAGTCGTCGAACGTCCAATGGCTGCTTGTTTGATGTTGAAACGGACGAGGTTGGACTTGTTTTCGCGGATTAAGATCGATATCGATCCTTTAATTGGAAGTAACACGTTGCAATTTAAATTAGCTGTCTTAAGATTGAAATTCGACCATGATTGTTTACAACCGGAAGTCGAAGCAGTCGTCGGACGTCCAATGGCTGCTTGTTTGATGTTGAAACGGACGAGGTTGGACTTGTTTTCGCGGATTAAGATCGATATCGATCTTTTAATTAGAAGTATAACATTTGCAATTTAAATTAGCTATCTTAAGACTCAAATTCGACCGTGATTGTTTACAACCGGAAGTCGAAGCAGTCGTCGGACGTTCAACGTCTGCCTATTTAACGTTCAAACGAACAAAACTCGTCCTCTTCAGCCTGTGAAGATCGAAACGAATCCTTTAATTCGAACTAGCACCTAATCCACTGAAATCAACTGCCATAAAATCGTAATTCGTGAAAATGGCTGACAACCGGAAGCCGAAGCGGACGCATGTTTCGCCAGGAAGGATCAATTATCAACTAATTGTTCAACGTTAAAACAAACGAGACTCGCCTTGTTCAACCGTGTTAAAATCGATTTCGCGAAAATGGCCGCCAACCGGAAGTCGAAGCGGACCAACGTTGCTCCGCTGACCAGCTAACTTCTCGGACATCCAACAGTTAATTAATCTCGTTCGACCTTGTTTCTCGTTACACAGACAAATTACGCGAGATTGAAACGCGCACGAAAGCGCAGCGCTCGATCACAGATTCTTAAACAGTATCTGCGCAGCGTTTGTCGGCCATTTTGAAGATGGCGTCGCGCAACAACCTGATGCATCGAATCGGCGATCGGCGCGAATCGCGGGGATTTCCGGTTTCCGCGGGCGAGAAAAAGAAAAATGGTTCGCAGGCTTGCCGTGACGCGGACGTTCGATTGTATTAAATTCCTGTTTCTCTGCGAACACGAGAACCGGATTGGTTTAATTTCTATTACCTCGCGTCTGCCAGCGAGCGAGGCCCTCGCGCGCCGCGAGAAACTTTATGCGAATAACAAAACGAATGCAACAAAGCGAATGAAAGGAAATAAATAAATAAATAAGAAAAAACCGAGAAGAACAAAACGCTGTCTGAATTGTACGAGGAGAAACGACACGACTCTCGATTATTCTTTGAATCTACGAAAATTAACGAACGAAATAAGAGAACTGAACGTGAACGACCGGTTCGGTGTCGAGCGTGAATGGACGAGCGAAAGCGAGAGCGATCTATAGAACGAGAGTACACATGGGTGCATCATTACAATTATGTATTGTGCAGTAAAAATGAGAGAGAGAGAGCGAGAGAGAGAGAGAGAGAGAGAGAGAGAGAGAGAGAGAGAGAAGATACCTACCTTATATATATATATACATATATATATATATATAAATATATAAATATTATATATACATATATGTGCGTATACCATGTATGTATATATACATATATACATAGCTAGTTCAATTTGCAAATTAGTGTGTATCGTCGCTTCGAAATGCCCAATCATTAATCGCCAGAATCCAGAAACCCAACAACCGATTTCAAGTTCATTCTTTTTTTAAGGAAAACCAATAAAATAATGTGTTAAAATATGTCTGTGGGATTTTCTGCGTGTAGGAGACTACACACCTTGCATCTATAGTCCTCTTTTTTTATGAAATTTGTAGTATTATTTTATCTGTGTCAATTGTTAGTGGAATAATTGCTGTAGCAATTTATTTAGAATTTTTTTAATAATTTTTGACTGAATAATCTGGTGGCGCCATCCGTGGAGGATCGCTCAAGTTTGTCGACGACGTTTACCGACGGAGAAGTGAACATGTGTGACGGTGGCGCCATCCGTGGCAAAAGCTTCAAACTTGTAGCAAATAATTATCGACGGAGAAGTGAACGTCTTTGATGGTGGCGCCATCCGTGGTAAAACAGTGAAACGTATGCCTTTCAACCTTCCGGTTAACACTTTATCGACCGGAAGCCTAATATTAGTCTTTTCAATATTCGCGCTGTATCAAAATGAAGCTTAAAATTCTAGTTTTACATTCCAATTTGTAATATTATTAGACAATATTATTGGCAATTTATTAATAATATTATGTCAGCGTTGAAAGAGCCGTTAAAAAGTTTTCAGTCATTTATCATGGAACTTACAAAAATTCTGAAATAGTCGCCGGCACGATAAAGTGTTAAGGACGGAAATGGTTCTCCGTTTCCGTCAGATACAAGCACGTCTATTCGTTGTCAGATGTACAAGTTAATAGACTGCAAGTTTTGCAGCTTTAATAAGGATGACGTCATCATTTAATGCAACACGTCACCGTCGATAAACATTGTTTATAACTTACCAAATCTATCATTGATGGCGCCACCATCGCAGACAAACACTTCTCCATCGATAATCTTCGGCAACAAGTTTCAAGCTTTTGGCACGGATGGCGCTACCGTCAGACATGTTCACTTCTCCGTCGATAATTGTTGTCTACAAGTTTGAAGCTTTTGCCACGGGTGGCGCCACCGTCAAGCATGTTCACTTCTCCGTCGGTAAATGTTTTCGAGAAACTTGGCGATTCCTCCACGGATGGCGCCACTAGTTTATTCAGAGAGAAATTATTTTAAAAATTATAAATAAATTCCTACTGCAATTATTCATTTATTAATAGGACACCGTATATAATACGATTCCGTATGATCACCGTATGAATATACGTCTATGATTATTGTAAAATTAGGGTTGAATCAGCGAAGCAGAGTTATCAGAAAGCGTTTATTTCATTCTCGGTAAATAAACTTAAAATAATGTTGGTGCTTTAGAAAATAGCGGCGTTGCAGCGTACAGAAGTCTTCTTTGCGGTTTGTTCCACTTAATAGCCCTCGTCCGACGAAGTGATTGTATAATCAACGTACTTCTTCTTCAAAAGCTCTACGGATATATCGTGGTCGGCCTTTCCAAAGCCCTGGAAAATGAATTGTATTGTCTCGGTAAATTACAGGCGTTTCAACAGCAACGTTTCGCGTGTTTTCCTCGGTGAAACGGTTTTGTGGTCTTTTAAAGCGATTCTCGATTCGAGGCGAGGATAAACGAAACCCCAGGCGACGTTCAAATTGCATTCCGACCAATCGCATAACCGTCTGGTCTCGCTTTACCCGTCACAATTACTCGGAAATCTGCAAAATCTATTATTCTTTCAGAAAACGCGCCGAAGAGTCGCCAACATTAAAATTCTTATTAGAACAAATTTATCAGCGTGGAAAATTTCAAATTTCACGTGTTTCAAAGTTACTTCATTTAATTCGTAGGAAGAATTACAGTTATTAATAATTATTAACAATTGTTTGACGATGATGTTTGCGTCTTACACTAGAATATAGTTCGTTGCAAAACGGACATAATAATATACAGTGCTAAAGAGACGTCTCTTAAAATTGTCTGCTAAATTGTACTTCCTACGCTCACCAACAGAGGGACAGGCGTTCATGAGACGTACTTTCTCGCTGCTACTCGATCCTTCTTCGATTCATTAAGGTAAATATCGTCCCCTAAACCAACGTCCAACGTAGGACTATCTAGACAGCCTCATGATGGCTCCTCTAGTAAGTCAGGAGTTGAATGGGTCACCCTTTCTCGCTGCTACTTGGCCCGTCAAAATATCCGATGGGTATAGAACGTTCCCTAAGTCAGCCTCGAAAGTGGAGCTTTCTAGATAACATCATGCTGGTTCCTGTAGGAGGTCAGTCGCTCAATAAGTCACCCTTTCTCGCTGCTACTTGGTCCGTCACAATCTCCAACAGATATAGAGCGACTCCTAAACCAGTGTCTAAGACAGATCTTGTTAGAT
>JAQQRL010000397.1:0-12082 GCA_028453745.1 Agapostemon virescens | reverse complement strand
TCAGATTGTTGTTACTATAATTTGTAGTTGAGTTTCTAGTTAGTGTAACTTATAGTTTAGTTTTTAGTTTAGTTTATAGTTAGCTCAGTTCACTGTGTCAGTTAATAGTATTGATTGTAATTGGTTTAATTTTTAGTTTAGTTTATAGTCAGTATAGTTTATGGTTTAGTATCTAGACTAGTTTATAGTTACTATACCTTATAATTTATTCTATAGTTATTATACTTTATAGTTTATTTTCTAGTTTAGTTTATAGTTAAGGTTAATTGCAATTAGCTCAGTTTATTGTTTAGTTTATAGTCTTGATTATAGTTGGTTTAATTTTTAGTTTAGTTTATAGTTAGTGTACATTATAGTTTAGTTTCTCAATTAGTATATAGTTAGAGTAGATTGTAAATATAATCTGCAAGTTCATTGCATCTCATCTAAAGGGAAGGGTGCCATATTGTGAAAATTAACTGTCGATGTAAAAACGTACTGGCTATTATTATATGTAACTGTATATACTAACTATTTGTTATATTTTAGGAAAATGTTAATAAAATGAAATGGATGTTAATTAAAATATTAAATAATAAGCTATCTACCTCAATGAGAAAATTAAAAGAATTTAAAATAACATAAGAAGCTTATGGTATTTCATAAAAACGTTCTTAATCATTTATAATTATTTCAATTATTTCATAAAATTTTCTGTGAACAATTGACATTGTCAGAATAACTATGATTAAATTTTTTCTCTTTCTCTCTCTTAAGTCAGCGTCTAATTAATTCATTATATATATATATATATATATATTATAGAAACAAACATATTCATTTTGGCATCAATATTTTGCCTACGAGGCATATTTTGTCATTAAATTAATTTTTATTGTTAATTATTGCCATTCCACATTAAAAAATATGAATAATTTGCTGTGATAGAAATTTAGAGAAGAACCACGCCTCCGCCATTTTGGAGAACGATAGAAACCAATATTTATAACAATAACAGCTAATATATTAGTTTAGCTCTTGTCACATATGAAATTTCCCATTTCAGATTAGGGATGTTACAAAAACTTTTAATTTCATAGTTGAAAAATCTTTAGCATTGCAACAATACATTACAAAACTAAAAATGAAATATTTAATCATGTACATATTCGACATAACTAAACAATAAACAAATATTCTTATGATATTGTAATTGTCTGTAAAAATACAGTAAAATAAGGCTCAAGTAAATTGTTATAAACATCTAATTTTTAATAGAAAAAGAAATAGCATCAGCAGAATAATTTCTGGTCTCGCAAAATTATTCAGAAATTTCGAAATTCTCACTTTATTCGATGCAAATAGTGTCAACGAAATCTTCATAACCTTACTTTTTTCGTGAACAAGGTTAGGAAAGTCGCAAGATTCTTATTTCCGTACATCGACGTAAGTAATTAAAATATTCCAGTTTTTCAGAGGAAGCTCGGTAAAGTGCAAGGTCCTTATATTTTAAATACGGAAATCCATGTAATTGTTAACGGGAAACATGTGTTTTACGTTCTATTTTTTGTGCATCATTCTGTAGAATCATCGATAATTTGCATGAACGTAAACACCTGCAATCTCGTCACCGGAGTCTGCCGTGTACGCACCAATCATAAGAGTCATTAACAGGCAGAAAACATTCTCATAAATCAAACATCTTCGATTCTCGTCAGGCAATTTTACTGTTCTCGAACTATGCTTTAGAAATATCTTTCTGTCTCATTATCACCGCGAATAAACAAAACGTGTAAACGGTCGATTTTCATTGGGTCACCGTGTACATTCCTTTCACTTGTCTATGTAACATATACTATTAACTAAAGGTACATCTTCTAACCTCTTAGAAATAGTTTCTCCAAGTTTTAATAGCTTTTTAGAAGCCCCAATTACGTTCCCATGCAATATCGCATTATTTTTAACAAATTATCAGATCACAGTCATCACCTCAATTTACAATACCATCAATTTTATATATAAACCATACCATGAAGTATTCTAAATTCAGTAAAAAGTTAACTAAAGTATCAAAAGGAATTTCTCTTTTTAAATATCATTATTCTTCTCTCTTATTGAATAAACAATAATAAAATATATCGTATATACATACATACAATAATATGTACATATGTACAATAATAGATATAATAAATATTGCCTTTCAGTAGTGAGAATAATAATAATTAATAGCTCTGTTACGACATGTATAATGTCCAGAATGAAATAATACTTTCATCATGGATCATTAAAGTTTTTATGTCGTTGCATTTGCTGTGTATACGAAGTTACAAATGATTTTTACCGCTTTGACCATAAAAGGTAATGCATACATATATATTGGGAAGATTAAACGAGCGAATACAGTAGCAAATGAATCTTGCCGTTCTGCCCATAAGATGTAATGCAAACAGCGGCACGAATTATCTGTTCCGTAAAATCTGAAAATAGCGCCATTCGACGTAGCGGTGAAACGCTCAAACTGGTAGTGAAACAGTGTCGATAAGGCAGAAGTATACCGTCTAGCGATCGTGTAAATTTCTTTGTTATCAACAGTATCCGTTTCCTGTTTTACCGATAATGTTAAATTAAGTGTAATGTATAGATTGTCGGTAACTTACTGAATTATGAACTGTCGGTATCATTTGCTCTATCGATAACTTTTGTCGACCAGTTTGAGCATTTTGCCGCTGCATGAAGTGGCGCTATTTTAAGATTTTCAGGAGCAGATAATTCGTGCCGCTATTTGCATTGAGTCTTATGGTGGAAATGGAACGAATTATTTGCAAACGTGCTCACGGAATAGATTCTTGCCAATACTTTCTTCCGTACTCTTCAGACGGAGTGTCACGAATTACTCGCATATTCGTTCGCACGTTAATTAAAATAAAGTAGAAGCATTAACGAGCCTCATTGAAACCGCTATTTTATTCTGAATGTTTTACGTATTGCAAGGGAGTTATTAATTATTTTATTTTCACCGTGAAAAAGCATCGCTGCAGGACATTCCGTTTAAAAGTTTACTTGGTACATTTGATCGCTAGTTAATAGACCAACATCAAAATGACTGTGCAGAAAAATATAGAAGATAATTTTAGAACTTTAGAAGACGATACGTACAAATTTATCAGCGCTTATTGACACGTTGAAAGAGCACTCCGATATCCCCAGTGGTCTCGGACGACCCTACGCTGTCATTTTAAGGTTAAGTATCGTTCAACTCACGTTATTACATTGCAAAACTCATGGTCTCTAACGAACACATTCGATATGCATCAATTTAATCGAATCTTTCAGAACTGCTGACAGAATCGACAATGATGCGTTAATTTTGATTTCATAAAAGATAAACGGTGTATTCTTATTCGTGCATATGTGTATATATATATTGTATATGTATGTATATATCGTAGTTCTTTCTGATTAGGAAAATTCGTTTTTACTTTTACGTATAAACGCGACATAGAAAAAAGTGCAACCGAAACTGGTGTTATTGTTCTTTAATATTAAGTTCAATTGTCAGTTAACCCTTCGTTCAGCGGGACAATCAAGAATAGTTTACCGCCAGCTGCTTCCTAAACGTAATCAACCAGCACGTGGTAATCACACGATTGTCAGTGTCTGCTCATGGCTTTGAAATTTTCCTACCGTTGCCTGACGAGTCACGCCGGCATTTTTACGTCTACAGGTTACTCTAAAACGTCTGGACAAGCATTTTAAAATTGGCAAGTAAAGGTACTATAGCAAAGAAGAACAAAAATATTGAAACACTGATAACCTCATTATTCTTTCTAATAATTTCAGAATCTTTTAGTGGACAATATTTACAACCGTTCGAATGATCTCAATACATATTTTACTCGTGCTACACTGACTATACATAACCTTAAAAGAATCGAGGCCTCTGCTGTAGTGCAGCATCGTAATATATTATAGTTTGTCAATTACTCAAGTTAGCAATTTTGTTTATGATAGCATAATTGGTGTTAATTAGGAAAAAGGTTTTTCCTTAGTTGTTAGACGTTTTGTTAAACGTATGTTAATGAAAATTTGTCGATTGAATGAATAGTAAATATTTGTGGGATTTAAAGCAAATCACGTTGACAGATTTTTTGTTTTTTAAAATTCTTGTTATTGAAGTCGGTGTTTTTGCATAATAACACGTATTTCGTGAAGAATGATTAAAAACAAACGCAGGATCCAGTTTAAATCCATGGAAGGCGATGCTGTCTGCGAAAATCGAGTTTATCTAGATCTTGAATAATTGATTACCTCTAAAAGTGTTCAATCTTGCTAGTAATCCCCTAATTGTTGATTTTATCGTGCAAGTAAGAACTATGTGACAACCGAGAAGACGCAATAACGGTGATTACTATAAATATACGTTTTGCACGATATTGTGGCAAACATTGTTGCTAATAATGACTATTATCACCTTTAGATTAACAGCGGAAGATTTGCTTATTTTTTCAACAACTTTTCCATTCAAAAATTCGATCGTTATGCCACTATTTTATAAATAGCCACGTTATCCAAATTACATGAATAATAATTACATAATTTTTATATCTCTTCTTACAAAACAGAATAAATTAAAATAAAAAGTGTTATCCTCTGAAATTTTGTAACTAGCCGCGTTTTCCAAATTACATAAATAATAATTAAATAATTTTTATATATAATCTTACAAAATAGAATAAATTAAAATAAAAAACGTTTTCCTCTGAAACGAAATAGACTGAACAATTTAGAAATTTTTATGACTAAAAAAATACAGTAGGATAAAAAATTTTGCTTTTTAAAAATAAAATACCAAAGCATGTATTTTTAAATTAAAAGTCTTAGTTCATTCATGCAAAGTTGTTGTACTTTTAATGCAAACGAATATTTTGGTTGGAAAAAGAACTTTCTACTTGCAATCAGTTCACCGTTGTTTTAGAAAGTACTTTTCGATAATTACAATTTTTACGTAAACTTCATGTGTTTGAAAAATATTCTTGTAATAGTCTGCATGCAGTTTTCCAAATCTGAATTATATTTTATATTTGAATCAGTTAAAAATTGATAAATTATTTGTTTAAATGGATTACAATTTATTTGTTACTGTTAATAATAAATAAATTGTTACATAAATTGTTGCATTTCACAGTTTCTTTTTAAGCAGACTATAGAATTATTTTGAAAGCTTAGGACTTGAAAATGGCGGTTTGAAAAAATGATCTAGCTATGTTACACAAGCGAAATTCGATAGTGCTTCTTCATGTCACACGCTAATGGATGTTATGTAACTGTTTAATATTGTAGATAGAGACTAAAATGATTAGATTACTAGGTAAATAATCAAATTGTTAAGGTGATTTACATAAATCTATTCAATCTCCTAATCTATTTCTAATTTGTTTGGTGCATCAATAATTCTTACAACCGTTTTGCAAATAAAAATTCGTGACATTATCTTGCACATAAAGTACCATAGAAATACTACTCGAAAGGCTACAAATTCTTCCTTATCTTAAGTATTCAATAAGTAACTAGAAACAAATTCAGCAATTGCTAGAATTATTAACTTAAGTCGTAATTTATTTATTAATACATCATTTTTATTAATATTGTTGATCAATAAAATAGTTTAAATAAATAAATATAGTAATAAATTATGTATCAAAATTTACAACAATTAGCAAGCAATTGCTTAAATTATTAAGTTGAGTCAATATTGTTGGTCAATAAAATAATTTAAATAAATAAAGTAATATATCATATATGAATAAAATTTACAACAATTAGCAAGCAATTGCTTAAATTATTAATTTGAGTCAATATTGTTGGTCAATAAAATAATTTAAATAAATAAAGTAATATATTATATATTAATAAAATTTAGAATAATTAGAAAGCACTTACTTGAATTGTTCAGTTGAGTTGTAAATTGTGTCCTTAGTGACATATCATTTTTATTAATATTGTTGATCAATAAAATAATTTAAATAAATAAGTAAAGTAATACATTATATATCAAAATTTACAACAATTAACAAGCATTTGCTTGATTTATTAATTAGAGTCGCAAAAAGTGTCCTTACTAGTATATTATTTTTATTAATTTTTGTGACTAATAAAATAGTTTAAATAAATAAAGTATTACGTATCAAAATTTACAACAATTAGCAAGTAATTGTTAAAATTGTTAATTTGAGTCAATATTGTTGATCAATAAAATAATTTAAATAAATAAGTGAAATTTAAATAAATAATGTCATAACTGAAATTAACAACAATTATATTTAAATCCCCTATACAGTGTGTTCTGTTTAAACCAGAAGCACATTATGGAAACCATTGTTATAAATAAAGTACATAAATAAATTTTAGTTAGTTTTGTTAGTCAGTCTTGCATTAGTTTATTTGTTAGTCGATCAATTCAACTTTATGAACAGTGTGTTACTCAATGTTTAAACCGATCACATATTTATTTACAAAAACATAGTTGAAAGAGACTCTGTACTAATTTTCTTACACGTGTCGCTGTTTGATAGCAATTTTCAGCGTGTTAATGCATCCGCTCTGTTGGCGCAAGGAAACGTATAAACTGCAAACAAATGTCTTAAGGAAGTTACAGTCTCTTATTATGCAAACAAAATTGTTTCTAACCTTTCTGCGTCTAGGAATATCTCACAATTCAGTAAATTTTGTCGAATTTAATTCTTTCAAAAGTAATTCAAAAATACATATTCATTAAAAAAATTAATTTGAGCTTAAGTAATTGTGCTTTTTGCTTTTTTAATTGTGCTCTTACAATTAAATTGTGATTTAATGCAAATTGAAGTTGAACAATTCAATTACATTATAACTAGAAATAAAACATTTAGAATGATTTTTTAACATTGGTGGCATATAAACAATTTTTTGAGAACAGTTTGTAAATGAAATATTGGTATATTTATATAAACCGTATATTTTTCTACATTAGTAAAATATACTTTACAATTTTTATATTACAAAATAGGTTTACAAAATCATTTAAAATATTGTTTAAATGTCTTTAACACTACAACCACCAAGCAGTGTGTGTTAGTAATATACATAATAATAATGATGATAATATTAATAATAATAGTAATAGTATTAAGTAATAATAATAAAATATATAATAATAACCAGAAGATTGAGTTTATTCTAATAATAAATAAGGAAATTTCTGAAAAAATTTCATATGAAAACATTTTGCAACTTCAATAACTGTAAAGGAAAAAATTTTAAACACATTATTTTTAATCATACAACAATTTAAAATTGTACAGGAACAATTTATTCACCGCCACCAAAAATGTGTCCAAGTTCATGGTGCACATTTTGAAAACTTTCTAAAATGAAAATTTAACTTAAAACTGTTTCAATGAAATTGAAATTCGAAGATGTACTGAACTTACCGACAAACATTTCCTAATTTTCTCGCTAAAGATCACGTGAAGGTCAACATATTGCACCTCGTTGGATTCGTTTTTTTATAAGCTATAAGATTGTTGTAATGAAAATATGCAGTCCCATTAAAAAAACACTATTTCCTTGAGAAGAATATTTGGCCCATCACCGAATTGGCGCCTTCGAACAGAATATTTTCTACCCCTGATATTTTTTCTATTATACAAAATAAGCGATATATGTATTGGACAATCGGATAAGTATTAAGAGATTTTTGTCAGTAGATGTTTGATGTTATATACCGGGCAACACTAATCAGATTCCGTCATACTAACGCGCATTTCAGAGGTGACATTTCAGTCTACAATTTTCATTAGAATAGTTTTGAATTTCGTCGATTGTGTCGAAAGTAATACTAGTGTGAAAATTAGTGAAATTTCTGAAAAAATTCGCCATGTTTGGCGAAAACGCTGCACAAGCCCGGGAAAAAATTTGTGGTGTTTGCGGTCAAGATGATTTATCAAATGCAACAGCATGTAGATAGTTTGCTCGCTTCCGTTCTAGAAATTTTGATATTAAAAATGCGTCTCGTTCTGGTCGACTAATCACAGAAAAAGTCGATGAAATAATGCAAATGGTTGAGCAAAATCGGCAAAGAAGCAGTCATGAGATTGCTAGGAAACTAAACATTCGCCATTCAACCGTTTTGGATCATTTGCAGAAGGCTGGATACGAAAAGAAGCTCGATATTAGGTGCCTCATGATTAAACAGAGAAAAATTTGATGGATCGAGTTTCCATCTGCGAGTCATTGCTCAAACGTCATGAAATCGAACCATTTTTTAAAAGATTGATAACAGGCGATGAAAAGTGAATCACATACAACAACAATGTGCGAAATAGATCGTGGACAAAAGCCGGTGAATCATCACAAACGGTGGCAAAACCAGGATTGACGCCAAGAAAGGTGATGCTGTGTGTCAGATGGTATTGGAAAGGAATCAAACGACTGATTCTAATCTCTACTATTAGGTAAATCGGAAAGTTCCGTCCGTTTTTTTTACAAAAAGTATAGCTTTATTCATGAAAGAAAATGAAAAAGTACGTTAATCAAAATATTGTCCATCGTTAGCGATGACTTTTTCCCATTTTTCGGGCAGCAAGCGAATTCCGCGTCGAAAGAATGATTCATCTTTGGAGGTTATCCAGGCGGAGATCCATTTTTCGAGATCTTCGTACGAATTAAATCGTTCTTCAGCAAGTGCGTGTGCCATCGATCGAAACAAGTGGTAGTCAGACGGGGCACAGTCTGGTGAATAAGCCGCATGTGGTAGCACTTCCCAGCGAAGTGCTTCTATCGTTTCCTTGACAATTTTTGAGACGTGAGGCCGAGCATTGTCATGCAGCAAAATCACCTTACGCTGTCTCGTTTCATATTGTGGTCGTTTTTCGTGCAATGCTCGACTCAAACGGATAATTTGTTATCGGTAGAGATCTCCTGTGACTGTTTGACCAGTTTTTAGCAGTTCATAGTATACCACACCTTCCTGATCCCACCAAATGCAGAGTAAAGCCTTTTTTCCGTGGATATTCCGCTTTGGCGTCGATGTTGAGGGTTGGCCAAGATCACAAATGGTTTTTCGACGTTTAGGATTGTCAAAATAAATCCATTTTTCATCCCCAGTGATGAGACGACGGAGAAACCCCTTTCTTTGTTGCCTAGCAAGCAAAATTTCGCAGATGGTTTTCCGCCTTTCAATGTCTCTTGGCTTGAGTTCATATGGGACCCACTTTCCTTCCTTGTAGACCTTCCCTAAGGCTTTTAAACGGTCGGAAATGACAGATTGAGCACAATTTAACGCTTCTGCAATTTGTTTTTGCGTTTGACATGGATCTTCATCCACCAATGTCTGCAATTCTTCGTCTTCGAATACTCGTGGCCGTCCAGAACGCTCTTTGTCCTCCAAAGAAAAATCACCATTTTTAAAACGTCGAAACCACTCTCTATATGTTTTATCGGAAACAGCATTATTGCCATAAACGTCTACAATCATTCGATGAGCTTCAGCTGCCGTTTTCTTCCAATTGAAACAAAAGACTAACACTTCGCGCAAATGACGCTTATTCGGCTCAAATTCCGACATCTTCAATGTAGAAAAAAACGAAGTTATTGATGCAAACGTAAATTGTTGTGTACTGAGTTTTATTAACAGATGTTCAAACTAAAAAGTTAGCCTTACTTTAGAGGTTATAGTTACCCACAGTTCGAGCTACGACTATTCGACGCTAGATGGACAGAACATTCCGATTGACCTAATATCAACAATTACCAGTTTACAGCAATCGATTAAAACGAAACAGACCAGAATTGATCAACAGAAAAGGTGTTGTGTTCCATTATGACAATTCCAGACCACTTACAAGTTTGATGACTCGTCAAAAATTGAGAGAGCTTGGCTGGGAAGTTTTAATGCATCCACCGCATAGCCCAGACCTTGCATCATCAGATTATCGTTTATTTCGATTTTTCCAAAACTACCTTAATGGTAAAATTTTGGATTCAAAAGCGGACTGTGAAAATCACTTGGCCAAGTTTTTAGCCGATAGACCACAGAAGTTTTATTCCGATGGGATTATGGCTCTACCCTAAATATGGCAAAAGGTCACAGATAATAAAGGCCAATATATACTCGAATAAAATTCATCTTGAATAAAAGAAACATTGAATCGAAAATGACAAAAATCTCTCAATACTTTTCAACTTCTTCAGTGAAGCAGACATTACGATAAAATTTGTACGAGGTTTGAATGGATGCAGTCTTGTCGTTATTACAAAGAAATGTGCATTAATTCTACTTGTTGCTTGGTGATTCTAGCGTTAAGAATAGTTTATATGGGAATCGGCGACGGATCGAGCAGTAGCGAGAAATACCCCGTTTGTCCACGTGTCCATCTGTTTGTGAGCGTTGGAACTAGATTCATGACGGCATCCTAACAAAAAGCAACCTGATTGTGGTATCAAATGGGTCATCTCGATTAGGGACTTGGATTTCAACTGGATTTGCAAAGAATAGTTGTAAAATCGAACTTCGGAGAACAACCTCACTTATTCGTTATTTGGTACACTAACAAGAGAACATATTCAGATGCGAAAATCCAATTTTGATGAAACTTATGATAGCTTATAGCTTTATTGTTTATTGCTACATGTCCCATAGAAAAAGACACAATTTTTAAACAATTCAAATTTTTTCGACCTCTAGTTTTCGAGATATCTCAAAAATAGCCCAACTTTGAGGGTTGTTTTCGCCCCTTTAAATAAAAAGATAAAAAAAGACGCTTGTCAAATACTTTTCCGACTATGCAATATTTAGGGTGGTCAAGTTAGGCGAAATGCCCCGTAAAATGGGTACACGTTCAGCTGAGTCTCCGGAAGTACCCCGCACGTGGGAACACGCCTTTATCGAGCGGGCTATGCGCGCGCGCGCGCAACTCGTTTAAATTTACGCGCGTGCAGTCAGAAATAATGGTGCCGTGGCGTTGGGTGTCGAGCCACTTGAAAACGCTTCTCTTGCATTCAAATATAAACGCAGAAGCCAGGTCAGGTTGCGAAAATAATTCTAAGCATTCATCTTACCGATTCATCGCTTCTAAGCGAATATGAAACTATCCAACTGCACTCCAGGTGCGTCGGAAGCCGCCTAATTCCTTCATCTGCTCTTGCACCTTCTCCGATCCTTGCATCTACACCGTATGTTCTCCATTATTGCAAAAAAGCAGAAATACGAAAATACCGGTCGGAGAATAGACCAAGAAAGTAGCAAAATGATAAAAATATTTTTCTGTAATTCACAATCTTTTATTAACCCTTTGCACTCGAATGGCGCCCCCAAGGCGCCACTAAAAATTGTCGCATTATTATTTAAACAACTTTTACATCGCTGGTTCTGCAGTTAAGATATCGATAAAAATTTTAATGCTCTAAAGTACTAATAACGGTAATTAATTTCATATGCACTAAAGGAAATCAACTACGTACAACGGGGAGCTATTATAGTTAAAAATATGGTTTCGATTTTGGAATGGAATGGTTTCGAGTGCAAAGGGTTAACTGTTTGTAATTATTATCACATCTGCTCAACAACCTTCAGCGACCACTTGTGGGATCACGTTCTTTAGGGTTACGTGTGGGAGTAATGTATACAATATTTTTCTTCACATTAGATTATCTACGTTTTATCCAGCTTAAGTATTGTCGTCCCCATTGTAAGTAATAAAAGTTCCTTAAGTTGCAAAAATGCATCTATTCTCTGGCAGAGAAGCAAAAACAGAATGTGAACGTTTTTCTGCATGGAAAGGTAATATTGACTGTGGTTAGGTGTTTTATTGATCATGATTGCCTAAGGCCTTATTATATTTCATATTTGTTAACACATTACCGACCGGTGATTGTTTCATAATTTTTCAAAGAATGCATATTTTTGCATTCTAGTATATTTTTGTATATTCTGAAATATTATGGTGACTTCTAGTGTACTGTAGTCCATTCTGATTTATCCTGGTGCATTCTAGTATAATCTTGTATATTCTGTTATGTTATGTCATACATTGGTATATTCTGCTTTATTCTAGTGTATTCTGGG
>JAQQRL010000037.1:0-15353 GCA_028453745.1 Agapostemon virescens | reverse complement strand
TGTTTTCCCTCTTTCCATACCATTTTCTTTGTAAGTAAAGTTGTTATAACATCTTCACAAAAATGTTACAGAAGAGAAAAGACAATTTACAACTCTTATACTGCTATATCCACTGTAATGCCTAAATATTGATTACAAACGACCAACATTTGATTGCGCAGGCAATTTTCCAGTAGCAAACGATTCGACTATTGCCGTTATTTCATTTGCCGTTTATATTTGCTTTACCTAAATATTATTTATGAGGCTGTCCAAAAAAATTTTCGGTTTTATCTCGAGGCTCCTATGCATTGTTGACAATTACTAATTTTCCTACAAACCGCAATAGAATATAGAGAATCTATAATCTATAAAATCTACAAACATTTGAGTTGAAATCTAAAGCAGAAATTGGAACGCTTCTAAAAATAACAATTTCAAACAGTTGTATATCAGTTTCGACTGAAACGTAAACGAAAATTTATTTTCGAACGCCCTTTACATTAAAGTAACTTGAGAGTACACCAAACGAATTATTCTTTTTTAGCAATTAGGCACAATAATTTGTTAAATGACATACAACAAGGATTTTGTAAAAATTGCAGTTGGTAACAATTGCACGAAAAAAAATAGAAAAGGCACAGAATCCTTAATTTTTGGCAATGCGAATTACGAAAATGTAATATTTATACTTCATTCTACGTGATCTACATAAAGCTGTAATCAAAATATGATTATTCTTATGTGCAAGTATTGTTTATAGAAGAGAAACTCATTTCTATATTTCTCATAATGCTTTACATCAATGCTATTCGTATGATTTTCAACAAATATCAAAATACACAAATAAAAAATATTAAAAAAGTTCCTTTTTTATTGGTCATGTAATTCATACCAATTCCAATATTTACAAAATTCATTTTGCATATCATTTATTAAATCAATGCAACTAATTGCTCAACAAAGGTCAAGACGTTTGGTCCAATCTTAAAAAAAGTTATTTAGACTTGAAGAGTGTCCGAATACTTTTGTGAGCCACTGTGTTAACGTAAAAGTTGTACAAACTTTGAATAGTTATAACCTTGTCATTATTATAAAGCAATGTATATTAGTATAGTTTGCTTCGTAATTCTAGTGTTGAAGACTGTAGGATAGAATTATCGACAGATACGTGTCAAATCTACTACACAAACAAATAAAATGAACAATTGAAAGGTAGTTATTAGAAATGTAGATGTAAATTTACATTGTGACGAGTTCGGTCTGGGATGGGTCATACGTGGTATGACGAAACTCAGATAAGATAAGATCAAATATTCCGCACGAACAGTCTTCGTGGGCTGGTCAAATCGCAAAAGACGAAGTTCAATGAGAAAATTCTTGCTTTCTTCGACTTTGCGGTTTTTCTAAACAAAAGGAACGTATAAAAATTTGCTGGCAAATAAACGCACAAGATGGCGTATAACTAAGTGACGAGTTACGTTTTCTTCACCTGTTGATACGTGAATGATCGAAAAACCTTGACATCTCTCGATCGCTGCTCAGTTCTACTATAAATCAAATGAGTCGAAGGTATCATTTAAATATGTGTCCACTGAGGTTACCAGAGTTATCGATACCGACTGCATGAATAACGATTAATTCATGCGAATCTGAATGGTAGCTTTCATACATCGGCAATAACATCATTCACTGTGCAATTGTGATTTTGCTCAGTTTAATTGAATCTAAACAAAACCTATCGGTACAGTAATGGAAACGGTTAATAAAGCACATATATATATAGCATTCTGTCTAGTATTTTTATTAAACATGTGGGCCCCGTTTAGTGACTATTACTCTAACAGTATATTTCTTCCGGAATATTATTCTAGAAGTATACATTTTCGGAAAAGTATTGCAGAGGTATATTTTCCCTGTATTCTATACGTATAATGAATTATTTTATACGTGTACAATGTAAAAATAAACACAATCCATTAAATTCTGTCACATTTAATATTATCAATTTATAGAACAGCAAAACCGTCTGCGTAATTTGCACTTCCTTATAAAAATAACACAATTGCGTTCATTTTTGCGCAATTACTATAACCGCATACATCGAGATACGGAAATGTATGCAATAATTTCTTATAAAAACCGCATTTTTGTAGTTTGTACAAGAAGGGCCAAAGGTCGTCGTAATTAACGCGTTAAACGCGGAGCAATTTTGTTTAGCTTTTCATGTCGCTTTTTATTAAACTTTAAATGGAAAGTTGCAGCTGTGCATAAGCGAAAGGCTTGCTTAGCCCATCTGTGTTCTTCCTCTTCAATTAAATCTATCGAAATAATACGAATATTTTTTAATATTATATGAGTTATTGTAGGGATAATTCATTCGCTAATCGTTTTGAATACGCGCGCTAATCGAATACGACCACTAATTGAGCCGTTTATTTTTAAACTGGTTTAAGTCCATTTATGCTCGAATCGAGATATTGAAGGGTTTGCGTTGAATTAAATTTAAAAATGTGAGTAACAGATAACATAATAGAATTATGCTTTTGGATTTCTAAAAGTGTCAAATTTATCATCCCAATTAGCATAATTAACATTATTGAAGAAATAATATGTTTTAGGTGGCTATGAATAGACTTACGCCATTTTCAAAATCAATGAAACGACGTTTCCAATTCTTAAGAAAGCACAAGTCCATAGGAAAAGTAAATTTCATACCATCAGTCCCCAGGGACTGACATAGCGTTTAACATGTTAACTCTTTGAAGCACGGTGGTATTAAAAGTGCTCTACCTTTTTAATACACGAAAGTACACAGTGATATATTTTTTGACATCCCTCAAAATTTTGCAAACGCTGCATGCAAGTTTATTTTCTAAAATTCTGTGCCTGCAAGGGTTAACGTGTAAATAATCGACATACAAAATTCACTTAACAGAAAACACATTCAGATGCGAAAATCCGATTTTGATGAAACTTATGGGAGCTTATAGTTCTTTGAAAAATGTTTGAAACGTGTTTTTTTTATCGATAACCATCCACTTTGAAGGGGTGAAAACAGCCCTCAAAGTTAGGGTATTTTTGAAATATTTCGGAAACCAAAGGTCGACAAAATTTGAATTTTTTTTTAAATTGTGTGTTTTTTAATGGGAAATGTAGTCGCGCAAGAAAATTTAACAAAAGCTTTTTATTTAAACAATAAAGCTATAAGCTCCCATAAGTTTCATCAAAATCGGATTTTCGCACCTGAATATGTTCCCTTACTAGTACGTACTTCATGTGACGCTGGTGAAATGCAAAGAGAAACATTAAAGTTATAAACATCCTAAAGAGTTGTAAAACAATTTCGGTATATGGACCGTTTATTTTGAAAGTGGTGCAAGTCCATTTTCTTCTGTTTCGAAAAAATTAAATGTTAGCAGATCTGACAATTAAAAAATATAGATTAATTATGTGAAGTCTGGGAATGTTTGTACTAATTTATCAATATGTAATTTGATTATATAAATTTCTTTTAGGCGAATTTAATTAAAATAATATACATTTCCGGGCTGCAAATGGACTTATACCACTTTCATAATTAGTCAATTGTAAATATCATTTAATTTCAATTTTGAAATAACAAATATCACTTAAAATATATTTCATATTAATCCAATTTCGTTTACAAATAATACCAAGAAATAAAATAGAATTAGTATTTTTTATTTTGAACGTTAATTATATTTATATATTGTTAAACTTAACACAAGATATTGGTATTATTCATTATTTATGCTCTTCTGGCCTGGCATTGTGATACAAAGACGCCAGAGCGATTTTTTCAAATTTTGGCGGTCTTCCCCGACATGTAGGTGATAAATTTAGAGTCTTACATTCTGTATCCTCCATTGATGTTTTATATAAAATAGTATACGATGCACTTTTGCAAAATCTCATCCAACATATTTGCAACCAATTTACTTTTTCTCCATTAGTGTTTTTTCTTATCTGTTTTTTTAATTGCGTTTTGTAGATTTTTTGTTGAAACGAAATTCTCTCGTTTCATTTCGTCTACAATAAGTTTATTATGTTGTCTACATTGGTTTATAACGTCATAATAATCCTGTGGTGTGTACAGGAAATTCTTTTTTCGTAATGCCATTTATTCTGTTTATGGAAAATGGACTTACACCACTTTCAAAATAAACGGTCCATATATAAGAAATTTTTGTTTTCATAATATTTAGAGATTCTATTCTCGTTGCTCACTTTTGTCACACTCGCACCCGAGTGACTTGCCACTTTCTTGCACCGAAGAGTTCAATTCTGCTCGAAAAATGTGTATCCGTAGTATTAGAGAAAACAAATTCCACCGTGTCAAACGGACAGAAGTAGATTTTTACCAGCAGATTTCGATTTCGAGCAATTTGTTCGCGTCGCGGTATCGTAAATGGAAATCTTTATCGGAACGAGGCAAAGCGATCGACGCTTTTCTGGTCTCGCGAGGCTCTTCACAAAAGCGCCGATCGGAAAATAAAGATTGTCACTCGGGATAAATTCAATGAACGCCTAAATGTCGGCTTCTCAACAGACCCTCGTTCGACGGCGGTAATTAAATTGCGAGTCTGGCTCGATTCCACGGATATAAATCTGCGGCCGAGCGTCGGGCACGCGTCGCGCGAATTAAGAACTCTAAATCCGCGAGCGTTCCGCAAACATGGCGCAAAAGGTTTATCGACGGCATCCAGGAACGAAAAATCAATTCCTTTCCAGTTTAGGCGACATTTTCCGTGCTTCACATTCATTATCGGTAGACTGCCGATCTTTATGGTAAACGAACGTTCTTCTGCCAGTTGCGAAAAACGAGAGTCAACTTGAAATTGACGGTACGCCACAGTACAACGATATCAAAAAGCTATTTAGAAAAATGAAGAAGGAACAAAATAATTGTATGCACATTTCCTGTCTATTTTGTATCGACACCATTTTTTTGTTAATTTATTATATAATTAGTGTACATTTGTTATGAACCGTTTATAGGTGCATTTATTGTACATAATTTTTTTCTACATTTAATTCATGTTTAATGGCACAAGAAATTGTTATACGGTTAAGAACTATTTGTACATTCTTCAATTTTTGTTAAACATGCTAAACGCATAAATATACTGACTAACGTGTAAATTTTTGTTAAATTGCTATTGGTTGCAATCGCGAGTGAAATTAAAGATTACGATTTTTAAGTTTATTACGTGTAACTGTAATGAAAATTTAATTTTGTAAATTTAAGAATTTTATACCGGCTGATGTGTAAATTTAGTTTAAATTGTTATTGGTTGCAATTGCGAGTGAAATTAAAGATTACGATTTTTAAGTTTATTACGTGTAACTGTAATGAAAATTTAATTTTGTAAATTGCAGAATTTTATACCGACTAATGTGTAAATTTTGGTTAAATTGTTATTGGTTGCAATTGCGAGTGAAAGTGAAGGTCATGATTTTTAAGTTTATTATGTGTGACTATAATGAAAACATTGTGCAAATGTTTAATTTACTTAAGTCTACAGATGCACCTTGTAAATTTTCATTTCACAAAAAATAATTTCGAAATTGTGATCTGTACTTTCTTCCCTGCAATCGCTACTAATATCAACTTAAAAAAAATTATTTACACATTACCTAGTAATTTAGTATTTTATCGTCTCAAAAATTTAGTGTTTTATCAATTTTGATTCAATTTTAAAGAAATTATTCACTTTTAATGGATGTTAGATTACTTTTTACACTGACAGTACATACTGTTTTTAAACAGTTTTTTTATCGTGTCATACAAGGATGTATAGTATTTCTCCCCTTCAAACAATTTAATTAGCGATCGAGAAAGTTATTGAATTTTTTAATAACTTCTGTTTAAGATATGAATTCTAAACTTTTTTCGAAAAATATCTACATTTGATCAGATTGCAGATCTTTGTGCAAAATAAATAATTTTCTTTAATGATTTTAACCCTTACCAATCGTATGGTGACTCTGATGCAGTAATAAAGTCACACTATTATTTAAAACAATTTTTACGTAATTATACTTGTATCTGAAAAATTGATAAAATTTTAACTATTGTAAGCACGAGTGATAGTAAAGAATTCTATATGAGTAAGAGAAGATAAATCATCTGAATTGAAAATACTCTAGGGCACAAGAATTGATTCTGGAGTTAGAACAGTTTCCAGTATAAAGAGTTAAAAAGTCGAAAAGTAGCTACAATTTAAAATTTGTCTGCTGTCTCTACAATTTTATTTTTCGACCCATCTAGTGTTGCCTTAAGCACGTAAAAACCACAAAACTAATTATAAATTTTAGTAGAAATGGTTAAAAGAAGACTTTATAAAATATAGTAATTTTAATTATTAAGGGTTAAGATTAAAATGTAATCTGAACTTTATTTTCATCTGAAGTAACAATAATTTTAAATTATTCTACTGTCTTTATAATCCTATTTTTCGATCGTTTATTGTTGCCTTAAATGCATAAAATCCACTATCTAATTATAAATTTTAGTAGAAATGGTTAAAAAAAGACTTTATAAAAGATGGTAATTTTAATTATTAAGAGTTAAGATTAAAATGTAATCTGAATTTTATTTCCATCCCTAACAACAATAATTTTAAATTATTCTACTGTATTTATAATCCTATTTTTCGATCGTTTATTGTTGCCTTAAATGCGTAAAATCCTCTATCTAATTATAAATTTCAGTGGGAATGCATAAAAGAAGGTTAAACAATCAGTTTTACCATATTAAACGCATCTTTGTTAATCTGTTTCGTATTCGTCTTGATCAACAACTTTGCGATTCATCTATGAAATAATTGGATTATTCTGTCCTGGAACAGGCAGTTATGGTTTTTATCTCATACGAAAGACAAATTGAAACAAAAACAAGTAGACATTTCAGTGAATCATATTTACTCGTCTAATTATATCATACTATTTAGATTATGGTTATCTATGTATGTATAATATAACACAAAACTGCCGACGAGACAATTTGATTAATCTAAAAATGTCGTTTCAATTGAATGAGAGGAAACAATTTTCATTACTTCATTTTTATATGACACATTAAATAAAAATAATATTTTATTACTTCATCCTTTAAAACTAAAATTATAGTTAATTCTTTTTGTTATATTTAGGACAAAATGGTAGACAAACCATTCACGCATATTTTCATGATTTATTAACAATTATAAAAGAGTTTGTATAATTTTTTGTAAGCAATGAGTAACATTATCAGAGCGATTCCCATAACATACATACTTTGATGAACTTCTAAGTTATGCATTTAATGGAAAATTATTTATACAAAAGGTGTATAATTTTAAAAATGACAAAAGTGGTGTATCGCTTTTACTTGTATGTGCAAAGGTTTAAACAATTTCAAAAACAACATTATTCTTCTTAATTGAAACTAAATTGTGTTTTCGTCATATGTTAACAAAGTATTAAATTTTAAATAAAAATGTGCTAAATTGATGCTTGTGTTTATATTGATAATCCTCAAGGCAATTTATCGAAAAATATCTCCTTAATTATTAACTTTAAGATCAATATAAATTCATATTTGTTTATTAAAATTATCCAATTTGATTTACTTGATTTTGTTAACAGGCTGTTCAATTTAAAACATTCTGCTCATATATGACGAAAAAGTATGTCACTCCATTTAAAGGAACAAAGTTGACAATTTTAAATAATCTTAAAAATTTTGAAGTCATTGTAGAAACATGAAAATCTGGTACGCCAACACTGTCTTCCCTTGAAAGCAATTTTATGTATTAAATAACGTTTCTTTAGACACATAATTTAAAAATTGTATGAGAATGAAAATAATTATTACTTGAAGAATTGAGTTTTAAAAATATGCGATTTTTAAATTTAATTTTTAATGTAAAGTTTACAATAACGACCTTCGTGTATTTCCAGAAATTGATAAATACTCTGCAACAACAATATAAATTTTGTAACTCGTTTATTTGAACATTTTGTGCGAAAAATTAGTAAAATTGTACGCGAGGAGCATTCTATCAATGAATATTTAAAATAATTTTAGTTTACACGTTGGGGTGTCGTAATTACAAAAAGAAATTGAGCAATAAAATTCAGTCTGCTCATAGATAAAAATTTTTGTTAGACCACGGTTCAATAAGTTCTTTATTCGGTGTTAAAAATTTCAATTCATCGTTCAAAAGACCGTAAAAGAACAAAATCAATTTCATTTCAGCAACCCTCAAAGCACTGGAATTAATTGGACACTGAGATCATGTCACGCTCCATTTTTATAAAGGCCTACAGAATGCATATAATAGATATCCGCCGAAACAATTCACAACATGAAAATATAAATCGTAAATTGAAAAAACAATAAACTACACTCTACCTATTCAAGAACCGTAATTAAAAAGGCAGAAGACGGAAAAATACTATTTTTTAATTATTATCTGCTTCTCATCAATTCCCTATTTTATCAACAATAAAATAAAAATAGTCAATAAAACTGCACAATAATCAAAGGTTATCTTTGTCAATCATTTTTACATACATAGTCGAACCTTCTAGCAATTGAAAACTAAAAACTTTTTAAAGATTTTATTAACAGTATCGGTAAATTTTATAAACAGTATACAGTACAGCATAAATAAAAAGAACGTCGTTATAGTTTTTTAATACCATACATTACATACCACAGTCAATGTAAGAAATATTAGTACACCCGTTAAAAACAAGTAATATAAACGTAGACCAAACAGCATGAATATTTTTTTAACATTTCAGAAGAATCAGGTTACCAGATAATGTCTAAATAATTTTTCTATATTTGCTAAAGGTAACAATCGTTAACTTGCTTTTGTGTATCTGCAATTAAATTTTAAAACATGTCTTTTGTATCGTTAGCAATAGTAATTTCAAAAATATGATTTACATATTATCTAGCAAACTAACCTTTTTAACATTAAAAAAAATCTAAAGTCATTCGATTCCATTTTAAGAAGGTTATTCATTTTTAAAAATTGTAAGAACACTTTCCGCACCAAGTGTAATCTTTCCATGTTCCGTCTATTCCTTGTTCCATCTATGAAAACGTCTAAAACTATGTGGTAATCAAATACAAATTTCCTAAATAATTTATTCATCGATATAACCTCAATCTACTTTACAACATGTGTCATGGGTATAAAATATTAAAATCGAATAGTATAGCATCAATGATAATATCGTCATGTACTTTTTCAACACCATATATTACATACAATATAAATAAATAAACGTGACACAGATACAATGCACAACAAAATGCCGCGGCGCCCGTCGCGCGAGCATTAAAACGTCGAAATCCAACGGAATTCTAACCTCGATCAGAAAATTAAAAAAATCCCTATATTCCGATTCGTTTCGCAGACAGCGGTGAAACAAAACCGAAAATAAACACGAAAAGAGTACGGGCGAGCCGAGTGACAGAGATTAGAGGTTATAAAGCCGTCGGTTGACGGACAGAGAACCAGAACGAAATACATTCTGGAAATCGAGTGTCGGTGAATTGACCGGATCACAGAAACTTAATGAAGTTTCATGCACGAAGGTAGCAGATGGGTTTCCCTATTTAACCTCTTACAGGCTGCCTATTGATTTTCTCGGGTCCTATTGTTTTGGCACGTCGCGCATTTAACAAAACGCAAGGGAAACGGGGAGGAGAGGCGAGGAGAGTACGCGCGGCCTCCTCGCGTGCACCGAACCATGTCGGGAATAAAGTCGCCTAATCGACGACGGGATAAACCGCGAAAAAACCAAGCGAGAAACCGTTGACGGCACAGGGAACACGACGAAACCGGAGACCTGTCAATTGCTGCGATGTTATGAATCATCTCTATTTCGGGAGACACCCGTTGGGTGGTCCAACCCCTCGATTTTGAGGTTAGCTCGACCGTAATCCGTGCTGAATATGGCACGTAGCAGGCCAGCCAGGTTAGGACGGACTATGCTCGGGCAAGGGACACGGGAAATCCATGGTTAAGGACGCGTTTTATCGGTCAGAAAACCGTGCAGCAACAATCGGAAAAGTCTAAACGAGGGCAGCACGTCCATCCGTGCTGCATATCAACGGGAAAATCAATAGGAACCGGCGGCATTGTCACCGAACCGGTCGACCCGTGTGCTTAACAGATAGTCGAATGACTCTACTCACCGTGAAAAATATCCATAGATAGAAAAATTACCGGTTACTCGTAGCACAAAATCAATTTGTCACTTCGGCCACAACCACACGTCCGACAACACTCTTGCGACTCCGCCGTTTCAGTTTCGAGCGTTCCTCTCGTTCAAGGTCAGTAGTGGAGCTAGTCGCGAAAAAAGTAAGGCGGCAATAGTGCCCCGTCTGGCGAGCGTTAAACAATTATTGTAATACTTTACGGAAACTGGACAGTACGCATGTTTAACGATAGATTATTCGTTCTAATTCGTCTTTTCGACGTGATTCGTCGAGAATGTTCCATTGCTTCGACGGGAATAATGAAATCATGCGACGCGTCTTAACTGTTTCGTGCTGTGTTCCTTATTTCTCATCTACCCTCCAACAGTTTGAATCACTTCTATTTCTCCGTCGATATTTTGCACGAGTATAAATTTTATTATCGTCGCAGTACCTCCGATTTTAATCTTCAATTTCGAATATTCTTTTCTGATTTTGTTCGTATACGATAATAGTAAATTATAAATATGTATTCATTGTAGTTTATCGGAGTAAAGGTTACGTCTAAAGTAACCGGCGATTTAACGCATTGTCACGAGGATCTAATTTTAATTTTAATAATCTTTTTAATATTGAAATTTACTTTATGTAAAATTTTACATACACATTTATAGTGTATTTACAATGTATTTATATCCGCTATCCTAAGCTTATTTATTATACTATATATACTTATTTAAATTATTTTTAACAATCTTCAGTACATTTATACATGACATACGAATTTCTAATTTGTATCTTATAGTGCATAAATGCGGACAAATTAACAATGAAAATTCACATGTTAATTTAGAATCAGTTTACGTATCGCCATGTCCGAAATCATTTTCAGGAGAAAATGAAAAGATTTTCAAATTACAGAAAATAGTATTCGGTCGCCGATTAATTTTCCTCTGGAAAACTTTCGCTGGCCGGATAATCGATAACGATTTCGTGTGGCGCCCGGCGTGCCCCGTCCGGCCCTGGCGCCATGCAAATAACTAATCCAAATAAACAGACTTTCCTCTAAAAATAAGAAGTCTCGAGGCCCACGCGCGACGGCGAAAAAAAAAAGATACATAAATATTTGAAGTTCCTTATACAGTCATTCGTTTCTGGTAAAAGTCAATGCCGCGGGGCGTAGACGAAAACAATTGGAACGTTTCCGAAGCTCGTCGAACGGGTCTCGTTTTCGAGGAGAAACGAGGAAAAAACTTTGCGAAAAGAATGTAATCGGTGGATAACAGTGTCGGCGGTCGACGTCGGAACTGTTCTTCGAAAAAAAGCATCGAAATACTGGCGAGCGCCGTGCACGGAATCGAGACCGCACCTAATTTGGTCATGCCAGTCTCCATTCAGAACTTGCGTGTTTCGTAGTACGCAATCATGCAACGCGTTTTACGCTACGCGCGTGCCTTGTATCGTGATCCAGAGAAATGGCGTTTAAACATTTCGTAAAACGGAAACGGAAGCGGCACGGTGTGTTCGTTCCTGGTTCCGTTTCGGATTCTTTTCAGTTCTCTTCTAGGCGTTCTTCGCCGTTCCATTTTGTTCTCCGCGATTGCTCGTGTGGGGACATTTTCGAAACACGCGGAAGACTGTTTTCGGCGGAGGACTCGCAACTTGGAGAATTTATGTAGATTACGATTTTTGTAGGTCACTTTCTGAAAACCGGAAAGAAGTTTCGTATACGACGCGTTTTAAAAGCGATGGTTTGTTCGGAAAGTTTGTGCCAATTTATTTTTCTTTTTAACCCTTTGCACTCCAATGGCTTCTCTGAGGCGACACAAAATATTGCCGTACTATTATTCAAAAGGAATATTGCATTACCATGTTTGCATTTAACAAGTCGAGAAAATTTGAAGAGTTGCACGTACGAATAATAGTAATAAATTTTATATGCACGAAAAGAAATTAATGTACGATTGAACTGCTTTAGGTGAAACAATGTGGATTTTGAAATTAAGTTTGTTTTCAGTGATTTTTATTTATTGTACATTTATTAAGGCAATACAAAAAATTGCCATACTATTATTCAAAAGAATTATTACATCGCTATGTTTGCATTTAAGAAATCGTTAATAATTCAAGTATTTTACGTACAAGTAATAGTAATAAACTTTATATGCACGAAAAGAAATTAATGTACGATTGAACTGCTTTAGGTGAAACAATGTGGATTTTGAAATTAAATTTGTTATCAGTGATTTTTATTTATTGGACATTTTAACTCCCAGCAATCCAACGGCTCCTCTAAGGCAATACAAAAAATTGCTATACTATTATTCAAAACAATTATTACATCGCTATGTTTGCATTTAAGAAATCGTTAAAAATTCAAGTATTTTACGTACAAGTAATAGTAATAAACTTTATATGCACGAAAGGAAATTAATGTACGATTGAAATACTTTAGGTGAAAAATGTGGATTTTGAAATTAAGTTTGTTTTCATTGATTTTTATTTATTGTACGTTTTAACCCTTAGCACCCTAATGGCTCCTTTCATGCGACGCTAAAAATTGCTGTACTACTATTCAAGACAATTATTACATTACCATTGAGAGTTTCACGTACGAATAATAGTAATAAATTTCATATGCACGAAAGAAAATGAACCAAGAACATAACCATTCTAGGTAAAAAATATATATCTCGATTGTTGCAAGAAAATTGCTCGGAGTGCAAAGGGTTAATAAATATATACCTAAACTTAAATGCGTTGCGTTTCAATCTTCCGTCAAAATCGGCACGAACTTTTTGGACAATCCAACAAATACTAAATTTCCTGGTGGATATGTAGCTAGCCTAGTATTTTAAAAATTTGTTTATAACGATAGAGAAGAGATAATATTGCATTTAATTGTACTCTATGTATTACTGTGTTTGCTTATTTATATTTTTATTTAAATATGTAAACGTTGCAAATCTATTAGCTGTACCTTTTTATTGTTTAAATTGCAAATTAAAAACAAAGAATATTAAAATAAAACATTTCTATGATAAAACACTATAATTTCAGTTATTCCTCTTCGTCGAATGAACGAAATGGTAAAGAATCAATAATGTATGTATTTTACATATGAATCATATGTAAAAATAAACGAATTTTGTAGTTTCCTTTATATTAAATATTTTCCTTAACACATTGATTGTCCAACTGACGACCTCAAAAATTTCACAAAATGAAAGTAATTTATTTAACGAAGCAGCGATTGAAAATTTTAAATGTATGGCATACAGTCATCCTTCAACCTTCTTGTATTCTTCAGACATCAACTAAATTGAATGTTGCAAATATATTAACACACAAATTTATTTTAAACATGGTCAAATAATTCTGTCACCCATACATGCTGAACATGTGTAAAATGGCAGTCAAAGTGTTAAATAAAAAATTATAGTAAGATGCCAGAATAAGAGAGTAAAAAAGAAATAAAATAAATTCGACGATATGAATAAGAAAAATGTATTAAATTAATACAAAAAGAATGGAAAATTGTTAATACTTAATTGATTAAGTATTTCATCATAAAAACAGAAGAAAATACATCATCTCCTCAACATAGTTTGTAATTTAAAAGTGGAAAGAATATACAATATAAAAGAATACTTCTGTGTATTGTATTTTTAATTTTGTAAATGTTCATGTATTCTCTTTTTTGTAGAGTACAACCACCACAAGAAAAGATTATGACAACTCTATTGTCTTCTATTATCTAAATCGCGGCTCTCAAATTTGGTCATTAAGGTAGAAGATTTTACTTAATCACTATGTTTTCTTAACCTACATCTTCTACGTAGATCACGTAGATTCTGCCGAAAAGCTCCTAAGTCTATTAATAGTACTAATACTATTAAATTTGTTTAAAAAATGTCTAAAGATCCGAATTTATTCAAATTACTGTTGTTTAAATTTTTGCAATGGGTGTCGCCATATTGTCCTAAATCGTTATACTATTTCTATTATTATACTAATATTTGTAAGTTTTCCAATAGCTTTGGTTTGACTTTTCTTCAAATTGATGACTCTTTTGTCAAAATTAAATGAAATTCACCTTAACTAGCACATCGGTCATATGTGGCTGACATAATTCTTCGTCTACCATTAAATATCAACATTTTGCATATAGCATTATGCAATTGTCCATATCTCTGACTGAAAAGTAACCATATATAATCAGAATTTAATAAATCGATTGAAAATAATTCTATACATTACTGATTAATAAAAAATTATACTAAACATCACCGAATTCGTTTATCTTACAACGCGGTGATTACTTAACATTAGAACTATCGAACCAATCAAAATGACTGGTTCATGATTTTTTCCTTTACAATTACTCAAGTTATAAAAACATTTTCACCAGAAAGTTTCGAATGAATTTCTTTATTGAAGCAGACATTATGATAGAAATGGATGCAATTTTGTCATTATTACAAAGCAATATACATCGGTCGAATTTATTACTCGATAGTTTTAGTATTAACTGCTTTTTACTATAATTTATAAAATCTAAAAAGTATTACTATCATAAACAGACTGCGGAGTAAAAGGCGTAATTATTGTACAAAATAAAAATTGTCCAAGACAATTGCAAAAAGTAGAGTTTAAATGACAATGCATCTCTTCTGTTAATAACTTTAATGTGTAAAAAATGATATAAGATCATTATTCGATTCTGCTAATGTCGTTTCCGTTTTGACTGTTGCCCACTCTGTTTTGTCACAAACGTCTAGTGATAAAGTTCAATTTTGCGGTTTCGGTCTCATTATCTAAATTGGATTGATTCTGTCTAATTTATCGGGATGCACGTCGCCGTTAATATGCGAGATGCATTTCATCGTGGACGCGTAACTTTCGATTTTGCGAGGACTGAGTGTATGTATTCAATTTTGACTCTCGCTGTAACTCGTTGAGTAACGCGACGATGTTCAACAGGCAGAGGAACAGTTACCGCGAACACTATGATCGCATCGATGAGGTCACATTTTTTGTTGTAGGTTTAGTCACATATTTGCGTCGTTGGAAGGCTTCCATTTTTGCGGTAGTTAGTCTTTAGTCATTTTTAGACGACACGTACTAGATTCTTTGTGCAATATTA
>JAQQRL010000396.1:0-12089 GCA_028453745.1 Agapostemon virescens | reverse complement strand
CATTACTTACACAGCCTCTGTGCATCAGAATAACGAATCAAGATCGATGCTCAACATTAAAATAATTGAAACCTTATGCATCAACTGCAACACAGTTAAAAAATCCTCGTTCAACTCTCCTAATTAAAATCACTGTTCCACAATGTCCTAATCATTCTAAATAACACTCGTTACTTACACAGCCTCAGTGTATCAGAATAACGAATCAAGATCGAGCCTCAACATTAAAATAATAGAAACCTTAATGGATCAACTGCAACACGTATTAAAGATATGATACACGTATGTTGACTTTAACAATTTACTCTAATAATTACTAATACAATTGAGTATGGTACGTCTTTAGAGAGATGGCATCCGCGAAAGCCACTATAATGGCGCGTCGTACAAGAAGATGACATCCGCGAAAGCCCCTACAGTGCCTAAGAAGCGAAGGACCGAAAACACGAATGAACGACGTCGCACCGATCCGGTAAAACAACCCTGCTTCGAAATCTGCAACACACAGATTCGAGATCGCGCGGCTTCCATCATCGGCCACGATTTCCTCGGAGAGGCAACGGTCGGGGGGTGGAAGAAAAAAAATCAAAACGCGGAGCAGTTTATCCGAAAAGAAATCAAGATAACGATTGGGTATAATCGCAAAGGCGATCGCCGGCAGTACCGACGGGGCGAGATTGAAGGCTCGGCTAACGAGTTGTTTATGGATCCAACCTCCCCCCGCCCGCCGGTGATCTCGTTGCCGTGTTAGTATGAGAGGAAACGTGCAGGTAGTCCGGGTGTCTGCGTGGAAACTCTCGGACAAACGTATCCAGCGAAGCAGGGGGTAGTCCATTAACGGGCCTCCGTGGCCCTCCCGGTAACATAGTTCGCATTGCTGAAGCACCTCCGTTCCCCTTTCGTTCCACCCTAATCGGATTCTGTCTCGCTCGTTCGCCAAATTCTTCCCGGGGTGTGCGCCTTTTTGTCTCGCTTTTTCCCGACGGCTGTCCGATCGACTGTCTCGGCTGCTCCACCATGGAAAATCATTTCCAAGTTCCCCCTCCCCCTCCCGCAACCCCTGTTCGCTATTGGATCCTCCCACACCCCCCGCGGGCGTCCTCTTTCTCTTTCTTTCACGGCCGACCGCCGGGTTATCCCGTCGGTCGCCATGGCAACACGGGGGTTGGAGCCGCCCCCGTCCGCCAATCGGGACACCGAGAAACGAACTGCTATCCCCCACTCTTCCCCACCGTCTCCGCTCCCCTCGATCCCCTAGAACCACCCACGGATGCACCATCCACGGTGCTCTACACCCACGCGATCTCTTCTCTCTGCCTCGCCGCCGGGGAGGCTGAGATTCTCGCTTGGGAGGAAATCTTAACCGGGCGTGCCCCGCATCCCTGATACCACCCCCGCTTTTCAAGCAACCCCTTCCACCCTTCGTCCCACGGTTCTCGTACACCTCGTACACCAACACCTGGACCCGAGGTTCGAGCGAACGAGGTACGTTCGCGCACCGCTATCGCCAGGATGCCAGCTAAGCACCCCGATGCCCCCCGAATTAACGCCCCTGACCGCTAGAATGCCGAGCCTGAGGCGAGAGAATGGCTCGCCTGTCGGCGGAGAGATTTCGATCCACTGTCATGGGGCCAGCGCCGTGAGGACCGGTTGTTTATGGGGCCGGCGCGCGTAGTCCGCTCGGACGGGTTTCAGCGCGACTAGGGGTTGTCAAGAAAATTATTTAGCAGCCCTTCGGTTGTTTTAGATTCTTCTCTGCTAGGTGGATTTGCTTCGCTCGCCGTTGCTCGTTCGTAGACTCTTCGTCGGTGCAATTCTGCGGGTCTCCTGAGTGTAATTTGAAGCAGTCGACATCTCAATGCTTCCGATTAGTTGTCCAGCTTTAAACTTAAGTTTCTCCTTTGAAAATATAATCTCCAATGAATAGCAAGAGTTTTAAACCCCTTCCCGTGACATTTAGCTCGACGAAACCCGAGCCTAAGCGGTAGGACGATCGCAATACGGTAACAAATATTCCACACAAAATTTGTTATCAAATATAATAGAAATATTATGCACCAAAGGAAATGAACCACGTATGATGGAATTATTCTAGGACCAAGAACTGTCTCGAGTTAGGAATTAAAATTGCTTGGAGTGCAAAGAGTTGACACGTTGAATGCCACGCGAATTCGGCATGCTTCGAACAAGATTCATTTGTTTCATTTATAGAAATGATCAGCATTAGTCAACAAAATTATTAGTTACTAAAAACTGAAGTTTTCACCTCGTATTATAATCTGGTTAATTTTAGCAGTGCTGCGTTAATGTTTAATGCTGTTAATTTATTGTTAACCGTTCTTAAACGATGTAACGGCGCCGGTCACTGGTGACCCTCGTAGCATTCAACGTGTTAACACTTTATCGACCGGCGACTATTTCAGAATTTTTGCAAGGCCCATGATCCATGACTGAAAACTTTTTAATGGCTCTTTCAACGCTGACAGCAATTTTTATTGCGAATCAACAATGCATCCCCGAATAATATTGTCTAATAATGTTGTTACAAATTGGAACGTAAAAATAGAATTTTAACACTAGAACGACGGAACGAGTCAAAATGACTCGTCATTTAATTCTTATTTGACAGTTGTTGAAATTATAAGAATGTTCCCACGAGAACTTTTCACACAAACTTTTTCATTAGAACATTTATTAACACAGAAGTTCGAGAAGCTTTGAATAATTGCAACCTTGTCGTTATTATAAAGTAGTGTATATTGGTATAGTTTAATGCTCCGTCGTTCTAGTGTTAAGCTTCATTTTGATACAGCCATAATATTGAAAAGCCTATTAATAAGCTTTCGGTCGATAAAGTGTTAAGAAAATTGTTATAGAAAAATTTTGAAACTCGCCTACAGCGGCGTCGAAAACGTGCGTCGTTTGGAGAATCCAGAAATCTGACGGAGCGTTCGTCGTTTTTGTTTCAGGCGAGAAGCCGCACAAGTGTCAGGTGTGCGGCAAGGCGTTCTCCCAGAGCAGTAACCTGATCACGCACTCGAGGAAGCACACCGGCTTCAAGCCGTTCGCCTGCGAGCTTTGCGGCCGAGCTTTCCAACGCAAGGTGGACCTGAGAAGGCACCGGGAGACGCAGCACGCGGATTTGAACGCGACCCAACGGCCGCCGATCGGTTCGATCCCGGCGCAGAATTCACTACCGAACGGCAATCCGACGATGATGCAGTGAACAACGAACGCGATGATCCATCTTTGCGATCTATCTAGGACCTGGTGATGAACGTCTCACCCTCCGGGAGGGGACATCGTTGGCGGATCGCTGAACCGGTTAAGCGATCTCTCGGAATCGTGCACGGACTCTGTATTTATTATTTAACGACTCTCGTTCGAGCGAAACCGAACATTCCGACACTTTTTCCTTTCCAGAATGGTTCACGACCGCGAAACGGTCGTGGCGCGATTGTTACAGGGATTGTACATTCCACGGGGAAAGTGTGACGAGGCGGGAGGAGCCTCTCGCGGCTTCTTCGGCGGTCAGAATTTTTATTGATTGTTCAAACATCCGGGAACACTTTGATTCGTGTCCTTTTTGTTTGTTCGTGGCTGTTTTTCTGTTTGTTTTATTTTAACACGAGCAGAGCAAACGATCGAGCACTCTTCGCGTATAACTGATTCGAATACTCAAAGCTGGTCGATCGGGCGACGAGGACGTTCGCGATCGAAGGGATTTACCTTGCAATCCCGTGGCGCTATCTTTCCGTGTTGGATCGTTGGTTAAACTATCGATAATCATTGTACTTCTCTTATTAAGTAGACGATTACGCGAGGTTCTTTAGCGGCGATCGATCCCGGTTATTTCGAAATTGTACTTAATCGAATTGGCATTGTTTCGTTTTGCATTCGCGAATCGTTTTCGAGCGAATACGTTTGGTTTTCAGCGAGAATCGCGGGACGTTGTTCGATCGTTGTTAAAGGATCACTCTCGCGTGTGAGGAAGTACGAGGAGCGTACTGTATTTTGCATATCTCGCGCACCTATCGTTCAGGAAAGGGCATCACTCACCCCCCCCCCCTCCCTCCCACCCCACCCCCAAAGTTGCAACTGTGACCAAAAAATGAAATCTTTGTAAATAAATAGCACATAGACTGTATCTCGCCTAGCCTAAGCGTATAAATATATACATAATATAAATACGAGTATAAATAATTCCATTGAGGAAAAAAAAAGTAAAAATCAAGTCGAGGCTATAAATATTATAAATAGAGACGATACACGCGTTAGAGGATCGATTTGTTCTAACGAGGGTGCGGCCGACAATCCACCCCCGTATGTCTCGCCAATCGTAATTGTATTCTTCCTCTCTTTCTCGCTAATCGAAATGTTTTTATTGTTGTACCATTTACTATCATTATTGTAATTATTGTAATTAGAGACTCGCTATTAATATTATTGTCATTATTAATTATTATTAATTATTATTATTAATAAATGCTGTTACCATTTGTAACCATCTCTCAGTGACGCACGATCAACAACACACATCCTTTCTTTCGGGATAAATAACAGATCGAGCCGTGGGTCAATTCGACGGAGTTTATATATAATCGTTATTTGAATAAAAAAGAATTTATTTCAATCCTCTAACCACGACTATTCAATGGCGGCGCCTCCATGTTTTCTTGTCGCATGTTCGACGAAACTATTCAAACCGATTCTTCGCCATTTTCTTTTACAATCCTGCACAAACCTAATTTCTTCGCACGTTCGTTTTATTTCAATTTAGTCGATTCAGAATTTTATTTAAACCAATCAGTTTCTTTTTTCCTGGTTCAATATTTATCTGTCCCTGCTGATGCTTCATTAGATTTTTTTCTTTTAGATTTACAAATTTTTACACTTTTTATTTCCTTATCTGCTTGCAGCATCTCTTTCGTTAACCCTCTTTTTCCTATCCTTAATTTACGATTATAGAAAACTTCACAAAATCAATTTATTTGTGCTTCTTCAATATTTTATTCTTTAGCTCTGCAAATTTTTGCACTTCTTATTTACTTAACAGCTTGCAGCAACTCTTTTTCTTAATCTTTCACTCACAATTATACAAAACTTCGCAAAATCAATTTATTTGTGGCTCTTCAACATTTTATTCTTTAGCTCTGCAAATTTTTGCACTTCCTATTTATTTAACAGCTTACAGCAATTCTTTTTCCTAATCTTTCACTCACGATTATACAAAACTTCGCAAAATCAATTTATTTGTGGTTCTTCAGTATTTCATTCTTTAGCTTTATAAATTTTTGCACTTCTTATTTATTTAGCAATTTATAATATCTTTCTTTTACCGATTCTCTTTTTCCAAAAATCCACAAACTCAATTTATTCCTTCCTCTTCAGTATTTTATTCTTTAGCTGTGTAAATTTTTGCACATCTTATTTATTTAGCAATCTCTGAGCATCTCTTACTTTACCGATTCTCCTTTTTCCCTAGTCTTCAATTCACAATTCCGCAAAACTTCCCAAACCTAATTTATTCGTTCTTCTCCAGTATTTCATTCTTCCGGCAGGTGCAGACAACATCTCCAATTTTCAACTCTACGAAACTCTGCAGAATTAATTTCTCTCTTCAACCTCTCGCATTACGGTTCGTTTTACAGTCGCAGTGATCAGAATACTTTTGACACCTATAATTTCTTGCAATTCTACCGAAATAATTTCCTTCGCTGAACCCTTGCATGGCGGTTTATTTTACAATTACAATTCCTAGAAGAACAAAACTTACATGCAGTTGCCAACGTTGTTTCCAGTCACTCCACACCGACGATAACAAAATAAAATGACAACGTACATCGTTAAAGTAAAATCGGAAGGGGTTAATAATTCTGTTTAACCCTCGTCGATCTAAAAAGACGCGATGCCTGTTTCATCGCCAACCCCTCGACCAAACAAAATGTTCACCTGGTTTTCCCACTAAAAACGGATGATCCCAGTCATCGTCGCTGTCACTGCCACTGCCTTCTCAATTACCACCGTCGCCGAATCCCCGTCGCCGCGACGGCCAGCGGCGTTGCACGCGATTAATCATCGCCGCGGAATCTGGTAGCATCCTATCGGCTCGTTTCGCTTGTTCGCGGCTCTCCGTGTAATTCAGGGTTAAACTGCCGTGCCAATTAAGCGGACTACCCTTAACGGCGAACCCCTTAACGGTCCAATATGTTTTCCGGGGCGAGTTTCGTTCGTCTAGACCACCCCCGGCACGGTGTTCCCTCTCGGGGTAGTCCGTGCAGTTCTCATTATTTCGGCGAGAGTCGGGTATGGCAGGGTCTCGACGTGAGATTTCCCGGCCTGCCTCGCTTCGAGGACCTGGCGAGGGCGTCCTCTCCCGAGGACATCCTCGCAGAAAGCGTCCTCGGAGAGAGCGTCCTCTTCCGAGGACATTCTCAGCTTGTGGAGGAAAAACGACGGAGAGACGGAAGACGAACGAGTCGGACGAGGAAACCGGAGGACGCCCAGCGAGGAGGAGAGACGGGGGTGGGGAGAGAGGGATGGTGAGAGAAAGAGAGAAAGAGAGAAAGAGAGAGAGAGAGAGAGAGCCTAACGGCACTGACTGCACGACACCATGACGCAGCCACGGGGGCAGATTGGACAGTTATTGCATTCTGGATAAGATTAATTGATATGGGGAGTCGCGGGGGTGGCACGCTGCCGCTTAAATCGTGTCTCAGGAATGGGGATGAGAGAGCGGTGATTAACCGATTGCACCGTGAACCGAGTGGAACCGAATCCCGTCCGACCCCCTTCAGGTCCACCCTCTCTAATAGCCATTGAGTAATAGAGAGCGTCTCATTATTAAATAGCACGAGCCTGCGCCGTTTATTTGTTCGAATAATGACGTGATTACCGACCCGGAGTTGCAACGCCAGATTTATCGAGCCTGTTCATCTTCCACGGACAGGTGCTCGCGGAATCTTCACAGTGTCCTCGTTCGTTAGCTTCCTCACGGGGGAAGTATGCGCGGCTGTGTTCGTTAATATTCGTTGATTCTTCCTAGCTATTTTTTAATTTGTCCTGCCACGGAACGGGGGGATCATTCCTCCGCGATTTTTAGTTGGAAATTATTTAGGTCTTGGAAATTATTCTCGATAAGTTATTTCGATCAGTCAGACCAGAAAGGATCATTGAGCCCACTTATTAGATCGAATAACTCGAGGTAATACGAAACCTGGAAACAATTGGCGCAGCAGCAATAATTTAATTTTTTGAGGTCCTCTATAAATTTTTATCATCCAGTTTCAGTGCCAGCAGATCCAAAAAGTAATTCATCCCTTCATCTGCTGAATCGATTAACTCTGAACAACGTTTAGATTTAATTACGTTCAGATTACAAGATTGTTTGTAAACCAGATATTCTCAACTAACTTGGAACTCAGAAATCCGTAAAATAAATGACTTTGAATCTTTCATTATTTATTATACTCGAGCTTAGGATACTAAACGGATCGAACATAAGATTTTCAGCCACTTCTGCAAGCTGCGGATTAGATTATCGCCACGCAACCGCGACCTTCGCGAAGAAGGGGTCGGCGGGGTGGAGCGAACGCAAGGGGTTGCAGAAAATTGCGAAATCGCGGCGGGAAAACGGAAAAATCATGGCGGCTGGGAAAATTAGGATACTCAACGGATCGAACATAAGATTTTCAGCCACTTCTGCAAGCTGCGGATTAGATTATCGCCACGCAACCGCGACCTTCGCGAAGAAGGGGTCGGCGGGGTGGAGCGAACGCAAGGGGTTGCAGAAAATTGCGAAATCGCGGCGGGAAAACGGAAAAATCATGGCGGCTTGGAAAACCGGCGTCTCGGCGAGGCTCGCCCGCTGCAGAATTCCATTTTTCCGAGCGGGTCGACAATAAAAATATCGTCACTGGCGGTCACGCGTATCGATTCCGGTTTATCCGCGCGGTTGCGGGGGTGTATCCGTCGCAGACGTCGGTTCCGCGCGATAGTACATCACTCAGGGATGTCAGGCGGCGAGGCGGGTTACGACGTTCTCGGTTTCCACCAATTTGGTGACACTGAGCCGCGTCGTAGGCAGCCGGTCTCCTCAATTTATTGCGAAATAACACGGGGGACGAGGCTGTAAATAATATGGAGAACGCTGGGTAGTGTGCATGCGTCTACATGTACACCTATACACAGGGTGTCCGGAATATGTACGAGTTCCTTCACGCAGACGATTCCTCGGATTATTCCAACAAATTTTTCCCTTTGCAGAAATATCGTGCGCAGCTTCGTTTCCGAGTTATTAACAAAACAACAGGGACCAATCAGAGCGCGACTGCGGGTGACGTATCTCGGCTCGGCCAACGGCACGGCTACGCTCAGGGTGACTCATCGCCGAGTCCCAACCCATCTATCCGAGGCAGCCTCCGATTGGTCCGCGTTTTCCGTTAATAACTTCCGAACGAAGCTGCGGAGGACATTTTCGCAAAGGGAAAAGTTTCTTGCAATAATCTCAGGAATCCTCTCTAACTAGGAACTCGAACATTTTCAATAAACTCTCGTTATTTTTATAAGGCAACATTCAGTAGTTACTTATACTGCCATTATACTGCCACACGATCGGAAAGTAAGAAAACGCGGAAAACGAATCGTCGAATCGCGGATCGGTGAAGTTTCTTAGGATAATATCTCGACAATCGTCCCTTGGAGGTACTCGAACTTTTTCGGGACACCCTGTATGTATATGCGTGCGTGGCAGTGTGTTTGCACGCGGTCAGAGGTACCGAGATATACACCGCGAATAAAAGGATCGAGCGTAGGAGGGGCGGGGCTGAAGCAAAAGCAAAGGAGGAGAAAGGGGGTGATTCCCGGCATGCAGAGGATGACTGGAGGTGCCATATTTCAAAGTGGGGCGTCCTCCGAGGAGCCGTGAATACCTTAATAGTCATAAGGTGTATCCGCGTACCGGTACCCGTACGTTTTACACTGACACGCTCGCGCACAGAGACACAGTCCTATCGTACCTTCGAACAACCCCCTTTCCATCGCAGGCGACCGACCCTCCGGCGCGTTCGAACGTTCCACGGAATCGTCTCCAGCCGCGGAATGGTACGGCCCTGGACAGCCGTTCTCCGGTCGGGATATGACGAGTACCACGAAGAACCGAGCCCGGAGAACGCGTTATGTCCTCGGCAAATTGTGACGCTGGGTTCCCGCCTCGAAATTGGCACCGCTACACAGAGATGCAACGGGAATTGCTGCGCCGGGTTACTTCCCCGGAATTGCACCGCGACCGTTCGACGCAGATCCTCCGCGCCAAGTCTGAAAACACCCCCGTACCAAATTTCAGGGACCTCGGAATCCTTCCTCCGAGGATTACGGCTGCCGCTACGCGAGCTTCCGCTGGCCGACCTCGTACAGGATTATGAAGAAAGCCGGACGCGTTCTAATCAACCAAACCGAATACCTGCGATATTAGAAGACACGGCGAGATTACGGAGTTGCTGCCACTTCGGCGGTGAGGTTAGGTTCTCGTTTTTTGAAGTTTTAGTACCATTATTTCGGTGGCTGTTGTTTCGCAGATGGCGATTTGGCGGCGGAGCTGCGTCGCTTCGGAGGGATGAAGAATTTGTGACGGAATATGTGAATGCAGAAATATGTGTTGCAGTTATCGTGTAGCAAACTCGTGTAGCATTGTCATAAGTAAAAGTACTGATCGATATAAGCCATGTTGAACTTACCGTGCAACACTGTCGTAAATTAAAGTACTATACGATAAGAGCCATGTTGCGTTTATCGTGTAACACTGTCACAGATAAAATTGCCAACTGGCAGAACCGTATTATGATTACTGTGTGGTAATAATATCGTGTAGCACTGTTATTAATAAAAGTACCAACCATTACAAGCCGTGTTGCATTTATCGTGTAACTCTGTTATAAATAAAAGTATCAACTAGCAAAAACCATATTGCAATTACTGGGTAGCAATGATATTGTATAGCACACACGTTATAATTGACGTCACATTGTCATAAATAAAAGTATCAATTATTCCAAGCAGTGTTGCAATTATCATGTAGCAGTGCTGCAATGATCGTGTAGCAGTGTCCTAAATAAAAGTATCATTTACCAGAAGTCGTATTAAAATTATCGAGTAGCACACTAGTGTAGCACTATCATAAATAAAAGTACCAATCATTGCAAATCTTGTTGCACTTATCGTGTAACCGTGTCCTAAATAAAAGTATCATTTACCAGAAGTCGTACTAAAATTATCAAGTAGCACACTAGTGTAGCACTATCGTAAATAAAATTACCAATCATTGCAAATCTTGTTGCAATTATCGTGTAGCATTGTCACATATATATTAATCATTCTGAAACAGTAGAATTACCAAATCCATCAAACGACGAATTTGAAATTTCTCCTTTTAAAATTCGTGAAGTTATGGAAATATTATTTTTAGAAATTTTGTAGTGTACGGTAAAGTCGTTTTAACTGCTCGAATAAGTGCACGATAAGTCCCACAGTATTATCCCCTCTACTCTAGACTATTCTCCTCGAGTGACCAAGATTTTCAACCACCGTCGTATACCGTGGTATAGCTGACAGTTTACCTTCCATTCAAAGTTCGATAAAACGACTAAAAATGATCGTACATCAATTTTTCTGAATTCATTGTAAACAGGAAGCTTTAATCTTCAAATTTCTTATTAATTCAGTGATGAACAAATTTTTTCAACGTTTTCACAGACGTTTCAGTTCACATCGCTTTAGGGAAGACACATGCTTGGAAATCTTCCAAAAAGTAAACTGAAATGAACACAAATAAACATGGAAAAATAAACGAAAAGAAAAACGGACAACGGAAAATTAAAGATTCCAAAACTTTCTAAAAAATTAAGTGAAAATTTGCATTTAGATCTTCACAATATTCTATTAGTTCAAACAGTACCCAATTAAAGAAGAATCGAAAGTTTATCGCCCAGAGTGCGTACTTGTCTCGGAATTCGAGATGGGATAGAAAAATTGTTTCCGTAAGAAGCTACCGTCGAAGCCCGGAATAAACGTGGAAAAATAAACGAAATGAAAAACGGACCACGGAAAATTAAAGATTCCAAAACTTTCTAAAAAATTAAGTGGAAATTTGCATTTAGATCTTTACAATATTCTATTAGTTTAACAGTACCCAGTTAAAGAAGAATCGAAAGTTTATCGGCCAGTGTGCGTGCTTGTCTCGGAATTCGAGATGGAATAGAAAAATTGTATCCGTAAGAAGCCGCCGTCGAAGCCCGGAGGTGCTCAATCGAATTTCGCGAGATTACTATCGAATCGATACGTATTTTTTGGAAACGTATGCGTAAACAGGAGTGATAAACCGACACCCGGGCTCCGGCGAAATCCCATTTTTCGCGAGAGCGGTATAATCCCGTTTGCTCGCGTGGATTTTCCCGTCAGCCAGGTGGTTACACCCGTGGCGCGAGGATTAAAAAACGTCAATTCGCAATTATCGTCGACGTAACGTAGCCCCGGCGCACACCGGTTAATGGAATTTTTTAGGAGGAGATTACATACGCGCTTTATTCAATTTCCGATGTGCCGTTACATGGCAGCGCTCGCGCGCGCACGTTAATTCCTCACTCGTCTCGGCTCCTGGATCCTGGATCCTGACATCGTGGATCCTTCTTCGACCGACACCGTCACGGACCATTTTATCCATCTTGATTGACGAGTTCAGAGCAATTTTCAAAACACAATCGCTCCGTTCTTCGGACAAGCTCGTACGACATTCGGGTAATCACTTTTGTTCTCGCCTTTTATCCATTTATATCTTTACTGATTTTTCCGAGCTCGAAATGTGTTGTTCGTTCACCTGATTGCACTTTTTAAACAATTTTTGACTGCACATGTTATCATCGCAGGGCTACCGGTTTCCGAGATGCTCGCGCAAATGTATTTTCGAGGATACTTTCGAGGAATACTTTTCTTCAAAGATTTGTAAAATGTCTCTGGGTACAATTCTGAGGTGGATGTCCTGAGTGGACGCCATTTTGTTAAAAAGCTATTCCAAATCCAATTCTACCTTCCTCTAA
>JAQQRL010000394.1:0-10990 GCA_028453745.1 Agapostemon virescens | reverse complement strand
TGTTAGGGGCCCTTTTTAGGCACATCTTCGAGTACTCGATTCCCAGTGGAAATATAGGGTTTTCCAATAGGGACCTTTGTAAATAGGTAATTCCAAATCGCCATGGCAAGTTGTACGATCGAGCAGCTCATTCAAATAGCAAAACTTAATTACTGTCGAGGAAATGCACTGAAAATCCCTGCATTTTTCGAAAACTCTACACCTCTGAAATAGCCAATGCCTTTTGTAGCAAGCACGTTTCTGTTAGGGGCCCTTTTTAGGCACATCTTCGAGTACTCGATTCCCAGTGGAAATATAGGGTTTTCCAATAGGGACCTTTGTAAATCGGTAATTCCAAATCGCCATGGCAAGTTGTACGATCGAGCAGCTCGTTCAAATAGCAAAACTTAATTACTGTCGAGGAAATGCACTGAAAATCCCTGCATTTTTAGGAAACTTTACACCTCCGAAATAGCCGATGCCTTTTCTGGCAAGCACATTTTTATTAGGGGCCCTTTTTAGGCATACCTGCGAGTACTCGATTCCCAATGGAAATATAGCATTTTCCAATAGGGACCTTTATAAATCGGTAAGGCCCAATCGCCGTGGCAAGTTGCGCGATCGAGCAGATCGTTCAAATGGCAAAACTTAATTATTGTCGAGGAAATGCACTGAGAATCCCTGCATTTTTAGGAAACTCTATACCTCCGAATTAACCGATGCCTTTTCTGGTAAGCACGTTTGTTAAGGGCCTTTTTTAGGCATACCTGCGAGTACTCGCAGGTACATATTCTTCCACCATTTTCTTCCTTTAAATATGTACATATATAGTTATTTATACTGCTTCCTTACGCGAGTCTTTCACTTGATACAATCCCTCAACAATTATCAAAATTGTGAATTGTAATTGTAATTGAAAAGATCATCTTCAACGACGTGGCGCATTTTTCAATGAATGGCTCTGTTAACACTAGGTGTACTAACGAACAATAAATCCAACGATATACATTGCTTTGTAATAATAACGAGACTGCATCTGTTAAAACTGCATACAATACTTATTGCAAGGTGTACGCCATTAACCCATAATCGTAAACCTTTGTAATTATATAATTACCTCTGTCACCTATAATTTTGTAATTTGCATTTTCATAATTATGCAAGTCTTTTCAGAATAAAAATGTAAATATACTTGTTACACGGAAACATATTCAGATGCGAAAATCCGATTTTGATGAAATTTATGTTTAGGCTTTAAGACTAGGACTAGCGAATAATAAATGCTGCTGATGTACAATGCTTTGTAATAACAACGAGACTGCATTTATTAATACTGTACCGACCGGAAGCCTATTATTAGGACTTTCAATAGTTGCACTGTAACAAAATGAAGCCTAGAAAACTGCTTTTACAATGTAATTTTTAAGCAAATTATTGGTTAACGTTACAGAGGATGTCATGTTGATTTACAATAAAAATTGCTGTCAGCGTTGAGAGATCCATTGAAAAGTTTCCGATCATGGACAATAGCGGTCATTCATTTTCGATTAACTTTTGTTGAAACAGCAGAGATTTTATTACTTATTTAATTGTAAAAGCGTGGGTCGTATACGCCCCACGCGACCTGAACGGGAAGTCTTTAAAAAACGGTCTAGCACGGAAACTGTTAACCCTTTGCAGTCGAGGATTTTTTTAAATATTGGAAACATTATTGGAAAGCTAAATTTTGTAGTAATATTTTAACTTCTGTGTGGAGATAAAAATGCACACTGATCTTATGTTATTACAGTAATTAAATTGTATTTGTTGCAACTTTGAGGATCGAATATGCAAAGGGTTAATACCTCCCTTATTGGGAAACTCTTTGTCTCTTTAAAAACTCGGTCCGCGCGCCGTTGCACCGATGCGCGCGCCAAACTTTCGAATATCGCGCCAAAATCGGTGCAACAATTTCGACTTGGTGTTTGATTTCGTATTCTCTTTTCCGTTGCGAGAACGACGGTTATCGGTCGGTTTCGTCGACACGGCAAATCAGTATCATCGACGGTCGACGAGAGTCGCTTTTATCTCGGAACGTTCACGGGGAACACCCCGCTGCAAAATATCATCAAAAACAGTCCCCGGGTGCAGCGCACGGTTAACTCGCGTTAATAAATAATTAAGCTTATCAACCCCGGGGACAACCGGCCAGTCAAAACAAGCGGTTCATTCAATGAAGAAACTGTCGGTTCCATTAAAAATATACACGGGCCATTCGGGGAAGAGGGGGGGGCAACGGCTTTTTCGCGAACCAACGCGTTCGGCGATTGGTCCCCGTCGAGCACGCAGACGTGACCAGAAGAATTCAAAGTTCAAATTTTATCTAACGCTCAATTATTCTATTGCCGTTATCGGATAACTATTGGGCAATCGTTTTTTTACACGATTCGCACCGCCATGTTTGAAAAGAAAGTTCCAGTCGCGATCTCGTACCCTCATCGTGGTAAACAATCGTTCGTCGCTTGTGCAACTTCATTTTCCCCGTGACTTAGATACGACGCAATTTTTCCTACGTTTTTCGAGCTTCGTTTGCTGTTTTAACACCTTTCCGATGGCCTCCACAGGTGACCCACTTTCGTTTTTAAATTTTATCATTTATTTTTATAAATGAGATTCATTTGATTTTTATTGCGAAAATTGATGGAAACAACCTACATGCGTGGCGGTTAAATTCGGCAAATTAAAATTTGCAGTGAAGAGTTTTTATTCGTGGGGAAATATTGGGTTGTCCAGAAAGTTCGTGCTGATTTTGATGGAAGATTGAAATGATAATGCATTTAATTTTTGGTATATATGCAGCATCGCAGATAAACAATGAGGACACCGGACCGGGAATCGAACCCCGGACTTTCTGGTGGCAGCCGATCGACTACCGCACTGACCCACGGAGTCCTCCCACGTCTTTACTAATTTTTAATGACGTCTAGTTCGTCTGAGGATCTTGTTCCTACGTATATTTATTAAAAATAAAAATAAATCGGCACGAACTTTCCAGACAACCCAATAAAATGGAAGACGATAATAGGAAGAGGACCATAAATTTATGAATGGCTATCCTCTCCCAATAGGTGGGTCAAAACGGACCCAGGCAATCCTGGTTATAGAACTCTTTGAATACGCTTCCTCGAGAAGCATTGATTTTTATGTTAGTCACTTATTCTGTAATAGGTCTGTGAAAAGGTGGGTCAAAACGGACCCAGACTTTCCTGGTTACAGAACTTTGAATACTCTTCCTTGGGAAGCGTTAATTGTTAGTCACTTATTTTGTAGTAGGTCTGTGAAAAGGTGGATCAAAACGGACCCAGGCAATCCTGGTTATCAAATTTTGAATATGCTTCCTCGAGAAGCATTGATTTTTATGTTTGTCACTTATTTTATAATACGTCTGTGAAAAGGTGGGTCAAAATGGAGCCAAGCAGTGGTTTTCCAAAGAGTATGTGTCTGATTCCCCGAGAAGTATGAATATTATTAGCCTGCAGATTTTTATGGAAAATATAAATTCATTGTATCTAGTATATTTATTTTTTTATCTTTGTATCAAAATATGATTTAAATATTTCTATTAATATATCCGTTGCAATCAATTTAGTTGATATCTGGAGAATACAAGAAGGTTGAAAGCGAACCATTTGTCACACATTTTAAATTTTCTATTGTTGCTTTATTAAATAAAGCAATTTGACTTTATGGAATTTTTGAGGTTGTTATTTGGGCAGTTAAAGTGTGATCCCTAAGCGGGGTCAACCATAATTCAAGATCGTGTTGATCCTTGTTTAATGCGGTACAGTAGTATTTGCAATATTTTAACCCTTTGAGGCACGGTATTTTAAAAAATTAAATCTGCACATAGCAAAATTTCGAGGTGGGTCAAAAAATACCCCACCGTGCCTTTTTAAGAATTAAGAAGATGGGACAGTCTTAATGCCACCGTGCCTCAATCAGTTAAAGAGGTTATTCGTTTCCAGAGGATGTCCTAATAATTATGTACAGTGATATCAATGACTGTATAAATCGGCTAAAGACGACTACCGCAAGATTAGGCAACTAACTCGGAGTTCTCGAGTCCATCGTCAAAGTGGGCCTAAGGGTTAAGCGGTTCAAGCATTTGAATATGCGTAAATCGTGGGACGCGCGCGTGTCGTAGCGACCAGTTCCATTTCCAATGTACAATAGCAATTACGCGATAACTCATTGAGGCACAGAATATTACAAACAAAAAAAATTGCACATAGCAATTACAAAATTTCAGTGCAATTTCACAGTGCATATTCGCGCATCGAATAGATGAAAACGCTTTTAATACCAGCGCGCCTCAAGGAGATAAACAGCGGCAAGGGTAAAACTAGACGGTTAAAAGTACGGTAGACAGTTTATCGCTTACCGGTTATGGAGGACTGTTTCCTCGTCGCGGATAGAATCGGGGTAGTGGGTTCGACGATGTACATCTTCTTCTCGGCGTCTAGGTCGAATATATCGTTCACGGTGACCTCGCCGATTTGCGGTACCCTCGGCTCCTGCGGCGGCGTTCTTTCCGCCTTTTGAAGGATCGGCGTGTTCGCCGGGGACTCTTTACGATGGAGCTTAACGGTGGGCGAGGAGTCGCGGGCCTTTCTCGGCGTGCCGGGTGCGTGTTTCCTTAAGTAGGGCATGCCTCGCAGGGCGTAGGGCTCCGGGACCACGTCCTGCGGTGTGACCAGCTCCCACTCGTACCTCGAATTCGCCCGCGGTATCTCCAAGTGAAAGTCGAATCCCCATCTCTCGGCGTCGAGTATGGATTGAGCGCGAAGCTCGCGCTCGGCGAGCGCTCTTGCCGCTGCGTGATCGACGGGCCCGAACAGATCCCTTCGAACACGGGCGAGGGCTGCTCTGCTCGGCGCCGTTCGTCCTCCACCCAGATTCCGACTCATTTCCGTCATCATCGCCGGATTCAACACTCGTGCGCTCATATTTCGTCAGTCTTTCGTGGCCGGTAACGCCGCCCGGTTCCCTTTACGCAGTTTAGACACACACACAACAAACACACTCGCGGATCACCGGTCAACACCGAAGAAACGCTCTTCTCCCTCTCTCTGTTTCTTTCCTTCTTCCTCGCTGTATCTCCCTGTAGCGCTTTCTCGCTCTCTCGTTTTCGCCTTAGCGACGGACGACGACGACTCTCTATCCGACGCGTGTCGTTCGTGCCTCGATGTTTTCGGAACGCGGTCCTCCTCCTCCACTCGGTCGAGCGCGCGCGCGCGCACCTCTCGCACACCACTTAGGCACCACCCGGGTGTATACGCGCGGCAAGGTTACCAACGGTTGACCATAGTCTGTGCAACGATTTCGACGACGCCGCCGCCGTTCACACGTGTCCCATTTACGGAGATGATTCTTCCAGGAACCGTGCGGCCACGGGACACCGTCCGTGTACTCGCGGCACCCCGAACAGACGCGGCAACACCGCCGTGGCGCGATCCACCGAATTTCGAATAATGGCCGTGCAACGCAGCGTCGCCTCGCGACTACGCCGAGAACGGTTTGGCTGTTCGCTTCGCGACACCGCTACACGCGATCGTTGACAGCCGCGCGATACCCGCCAACCGATTTTCAAACGGCAAGGCGAGAGAGAGAGAGCTGTGCGCCGTCGATGAACGGTGCACCGCAGCAACAAGCAGAAAGTTTGGCAACACGGTGTTGGTAACACACACTGTGCGCGGTGTATCGCGTACGTGCCAGTCACACGGTATCGAAACAGCAACTTCCACCGGCTATCTCATATTTCCACGAGGTTACTCGTACGACTCGACGTTCGGGGAACTGGATACAGCGTCCGGCGATGTATCATCAAGTCGGATTCACGATTTTCGACTGGTTTCTCTCAGAAATCGGCCGTATAGCCCGCGGGTAGAACTCGAACCGGCAACGTCGCGGTTGCGCGCACTTGCGCGTGAGCCTCCCAGCGACGAGGAGGAGCGTGTTTCGACGTGTTCCCGCGAAGATTACGACGGTGTTATTCAAATTTGAAATCGGTCACGTAACCCGGCGTACCGACACCGTTAATTGTCCACCGACCGGCCGAGATAAACCACAAACAACGATAACACACGGTCTCGGTGCTCGCTCGTAGCCACATAGAAAAATCCCACTCGAGGGGGAAAACGTTAATATTGCACACGGCCCGCAACCACCAATATGCTGCACGACGGGCACGCCGCGGCACCACAGGTTCGACTCGTACGCCACGTAAAATCCAATGATGATCGAGTACCGCCGTTCCCGCCAAACACACGACTGTCAAGACACGCGCGTGGTTCCAAGTTCGGCGGAAGGTCGAACACGATTGCGCAGTTATGTTGACGCGAGGCGAGGTGCGTGCGTGCGTGCTGTGTAACTGGAAGAGTTGCGCGAAGGCACGTCCCACACGTGAAAAGCGCTCTCTAGCGACTGAAGCGGGCGCCTCTCAATGCAGAGTACCAAGCCTTCGAACCGCTCGGCCATTGTCGGCCGTTCTCGTCCGCGCTCGGCTAATTCGGTATCGCCGTCCATCCCCTCTCCCTCCTGGCCCCGCTGTCGTTCGACGAAGAAACGAAATAACCGCCATTCGCCGAGTATAGTCCCTTCGTCCTGAGCGCAGCGATTCGCCTCTTTGGAAATACGCACGACGAGGCTTGTACAGTTATTGGCCCCTTCTCCGCGACAACATAAACGAGCAGAATGCTGATTGTAGCGATTGGACGTGTCCCGGTATCCCGAGCTCCCTGATAAATACCCTTCGGCTTTATTTTTCTACCCCATTGAAAAGCTAATGGAAACCGACGCACAATGGAACCGTCTCGATAATATAGGTGGGTCGATCAAACAATTTCCATGTTATGAAATAGATAACTAGCTCTTTTCTTAAGCGAATATTTCATCGAGACAGACCGAGAAAGGAGACTGCGGAATCGGTGTGCAGTTTTCCTCGCGTTTCGTGTTCTAACCTCTATTTTATTTTGTGGTCTCCGCGACGAGGACCTTGTACTTTATTATTTTTTACAGGAAGAAGAGAATCTACGTATAATCAAGTAGCATTTTACTTCGGTTTAGAGGAAATTAATTGTGTATTAGGCTCTGTTATGAATTCTCGTCGCGAGTATGTTTCGATGTTACAATGCAGTGGGTTAATGTCACCTTCTGTTTCTAAGCGAACGTTTTCTTGACAATTAACAACGGATTATTATGGTGCAAGTATTTATCTGTTTCTACTCGGAAACTTTTATGTGTTCACCTTCTACGGAAGTCGTAATTCGCTATTACACTATTGCATAAAATAATATTCGATATAATTCGTATTAGATATGAATTTTTAAGGTTTTTGGTGAGGTTATGCACATACATTTAGGAAGCATTGCGGTTAGGTTGACTTGAAAGTTTTGTGGCAGCAACTTGCTGCTGTATCATTCGTTTGAAGCTCGTTCTGGGATGTCAAATTAATAGTTTATAAATTTTTATTATTCTTTGAGGCACAACAACATCTTAATTTTTAAAAATGCACGGTGGCTTATTTTCTGACCCACCTCGAAATTTCACAATTGCCACGTACAAATTTAATTTTTTTTAATTCCGTGCCTCAAAGGATTAAAATGTTGCGAGTACTACTTCACCACGTCACGGGCAACAAAAATTATTTAAAAATTACTATGGGTAGAAATGCTTGCGTTGAAAATTAAAAATATAATTTTCATAAACCAAAGTAATACACATACATGAAATCTCCATTAGGGTTCCTGCAAACCATGAATTATTAAAAATATTCAAATACTTTTTAAAAGTTTCCGAATATTACTATCGACTCGGTGCATGCTAGGAGGGCACTGTGGTGGGGTATTTTCTGACCCACCTCAAAATTTCGCAATCGCGACGTATAATTTTATTTCCTAAAATTCCGTGCATCGAAGGTTAAACCCTTCGTAATTAATAATGTGTAATTAACGAAGGCACGAGTTTCACCCAGCTTTTTGCGTTTACAGCCCGTGAACTGTGCGATGAGTTGTGATTCTTGTGTTGCCTAGTCCCTCTTCCGATATTACGGACGATTATGGTCTTAATAGATCCGATTAGGCTCAGCGATATGTGTGGCTCGAATGCGTGGCTCGTTCTATTATTTCGAGTTTTCGATAATGCTTCGAACGATCGATCGATTTGTCAATCGTATTTGCTCGAACGCCGTGCAATGGCGGACGCGATTCGATCGAAAAACGAAAACGTGAACGACGTGTGTGTGTGTGTGTGTTGTCAGAGGGGCGAAAAATAAACAAGTCCAGCTTTCAAAACAACGGTCGTAATCTTATCATGGACACTCGTACGTACGTTTATTCGGCGGATTTCCATGTTTGCATGGCAATACGTTACGCACGGTGGATTTATTTGCATACTGTTCAGATTATCGTCGACATTTTATTCAGACCGATAGAAGCCGCGATAGTTAGAACAGTGCGGTGAGAATTACGGCGTTAGGGTGTCGATAAACGGATCCCATTTATTATCATTTGATATCTCCAATATTCTAACCCTTTCTTCTTCCGATGCACTCAAACCGCGCAGAAAATTTTAGCATCCACCGTTTCCCACGCTTAAACAACAAAATTGCAATTGGAAATTCAAGAAACAAAATACACGTTGATACATTTGTTTATATTTAATAAACTCGGTGCGTGAAGCGTCTCATAAATTCGTGTTATATAAGAAACAGTACAAATCAGGTCACGTCAAATTAATACAGGTTATGAGACACGTCAAAATAACGCTTGCCAATATTTTAAATATGTAGTATCATTCTACAAATATATTTCTGTCGATGTATATTGTAAAAGAAAAGCCTAAAAAATTGAATAGACAGATTCTGGTTATTCTCAGAAAATTATGTAAAATAGTCGTTTTCGATGGTTCGATAACAGCCGTCGAAGCGAGAGATCGTTATTTTCGTTCCGCGTCGGAGGAGAGTTTACCGTACAAATTGTCGACCTGTCTCCTATCGCGGCGTCGTTTATTTGGCAGTGGTTTTCGTTGTTGCTATCTGGACTACGACAACAGATACGAATTTACATAATCCGCCGGCCGATAGGTGTTGTATATCGGGCGGCGTAAGGTCTACGCGTGTACAGTTACAATTTTCGTGGACGATTCTGCGAACGCATGAAACCCCGGGTCGGTGCAGTTCGAACGTGGCTCGTTAAGCCAGCAGATGTCCGTTGAGACGGGGCTAGGAAAGACACGGGATCAACGAGGCGAATCGACACTTTTCATTGATAATTGTCAATTTACGTCGCCGCTGTTCTCGTGGCCTGGATCGTTTGTATCGTGCGCGGAGGGCAACGGGGAAACGGTGTTTGCGTCGCGAGGTGCAACTCGCGATGAGTAGACTGTACGCGCACGATCGCGTCAGCCAATCGGAGCTCGCGACGGTCTGGTCGTGTCAGCGCGCATTCGCTCGACGCAACATGGCCGACCACACGGCGCCTAGTCGCTCGGGCGGGAAAAATTCGAACGTTCGAATCCGGCAAATTCAAATCGGACTCTGTTACGCGAAACTATTCGCAACGACGAGTTACTACAACATTCGTTAACGGTCTAATCTCTTAGCAATCGCGCACATTAACCGTTCTCTGAGCGTTCTATTTATCTCGTACCCCTTTTCGCTGACGAATTTGTTTTTGTCTATAGTGCAGGCGAGGAGAATGGGAAAGGCGATAATAGAGATGCAAATGAATGGGGCGTAAAAGATGATGATCGGTACGGTGAAATTCTCATGAGAGGACCTGCAAAGCGTGTCGCCGGGAGTGAAAATCCCACGCAACATCCAGGAAGTGGTGAGGGTGGCACCGGATGCATCTCAATGAGGGGGGAACGGAGCGAATGAGTCGCGTAAAACAATCCTTTTTGCGTTTCGCTGAGACTGCCGTCTCTCTTTCATCTGTGGTTAGGTGGGGTACCCGTTTAGCAAGGTATTTCGTTGCACAGGTGTTCTCTCATGGCTCTCCGACGACGCGGACGAAGGATGGAAAATAAACACCGTTCCTGTCCCCCTTTCTATCGGCGCGAGAGAAACAGAGAGAGAGATAGAGAGAGAGAGAGGCGTCTCTCCTGCCGCGTGTATCTCTCCCGTCCTAGATTATTTCTCGAGGATGCCCGTGTTTATACGTCCCCGAATAGACCACGACGACCACCGCCGGAAGTCGCGTGGCACCATCTGCATCGTATGTTTGCCAGCCTCGGAGACACCTGTTCCATCGGTAGGAGAATTTCGCTATCACATCCCGGGTTTACCGTCGTTCCTCGTTATCTCGTCGCGTGCACAACGCCATAGAGGATCGCGATAAATCATCTTTATCCAGACCAAGATGGTGGATCCGGGGCTAGGAAGAAGAAGACACGTAACGTTTTTGTTTCTGCTTGATCTGGTATCATCCGCGAGACGTACAGGTGGGAATAGGGTCACGCGAATTGCGAACAAATTCCAGTTTAAGTATGTGGTTGACACTGCTTTGAAATTGCATTTAATAATAATACCGTAGGATTGGGTTGACTACCAGAATAACTGTTCCATGCAAGATTAAGGGGTTGGTTATTTCACCGGCAATTTAAAATGTTATTAAATGTAGCATATCCTTTTTTCGGAGTATCAATTATTTAAACTTGTGTTAACAATTTTGGTTCTTGGCCTTTGGAACAATTACCTTATCTAGGTTGGAGGGGTTGAACCTGCCTAATTACACGGGAGATTTTGTTCAAATTTGGCACAAATATTCTGCAAAGAATGTTCTTGAATGTGGCATACCATTTTTTAATTGTCTCAATTATTTAAACTTGTGTTAACAATTTTGGCTCTTGGCCTTGGGAACAATTACCTTATCTAGGATGGAGGGGTTGAACCTGCCTAATTACACGGGCGATTTTGTTCAAATTTGGCACAAATATTCTGCATAGAATATTCTTGAATGTAGCGTTCCACTTT
>JAQQRL010000393.1:0-12144 GCA_028453745.1 Agapostemon virescens | reverse complement strand
TCGAAAAGATTAGAGGAATGAAATTGCTTTTCGAGCCATTTTTCTTAGCAAAAATATATTGTATAATATTTTTACTAGCATAATCCATCTGACAGATGTTCCTAGACCGACAGAAACCTAAAATGGACGTTTCCAAAACTCCGGGTTTAGCCAAGACCGTCATGAAGTCATCAAAAGCGTTGTTCCTGCGGGGTTCGATGTGTCCTACTTTGAGCAACGTTCGACGGCTCTTTGAAATAAAAATTTGATTGTACGAGGGTTGGTGGATAATGATTTTTCTGCATTGAAATTGCTGGCGCACGGAAACGGGTAGGCAGCAGCGGTGACGTCAAAGACGATTTCCAATGATACTGATCGTATAATAATGCAAATACGGTAAGATGGAAAAGGGGAACGTTTGATTACTCGGGCCGGCGCTCCTGTTTGTTCCGTTCTATCCCTGATATGTCAATATTGAAAATTCAACGCGGTAGCAAGCGTTCCACGGGAGAAATTCAAAAGCGGATGCCGGGGGACGATCTTTTCAAAAGTGGAATTACGAAAGAGTCGTAAGCCCGTGCGATTTTCCGATTCCGATTCGACGTTGCGACATTTATTTCGCAGCCAGATGCGGCAAGTAGATTTTCCCTCGTTATGCAGACGAGTAACATATTTTTCTCCCCGTAGAATATATGAATATTTATCGTCCGTGCTGGCTAACTTCAAAAATTGATGTCGCGTTAAAGCATCGAAATACTGTCCGCGGAACATTTCATAACATTAACACAAATATTGCGCGCTGTCGTTCGCTGGTCGCGCAGAAAATGCATGTAAATAATGGCGAAACGAATTTCGCATTGGAACAGGCCGCGAAAGGTAAATCGTATTCTCCCCTGCCCTGCGGACGTTAAATATTTCACCCCGGGTTAAATGTAATGTTCAATATTCAGAAAACACGGTGTTCATCAGGTTTCGCGTAATAATTAGCACGGAGATCTTTTTCGCGTATCCCGTTCCCTAAATATTTAGAAAAACCAAGCGAATCGCAAAGATAAATCGAATTTAATTTAAATCGTACTAGTGGAAATTGTTACGAAATAAAATCACAATTTGCAAGAGTGGCGACGGATAAAATATAATAATTAGAGCGGAGATCTTTTAATAAATGTTTAGAAATCCAAGCGAATCGCAAAGATAAATCGAATTAAATTTAAATCGTACTCGTAGAAATTGTTACGAAATAAAATCACAACTTGCAAGAGTGGCGACGGATAAAATATAATAATTAGCGCGGAGATCTTTTAATAAATGTTTAAAAATCCAAGTGGATCGCAAAGATCGATCGAATTAAATTTAAATCGTACTAGTGGAAATTGTTACGAAATAAAATCAGAATTTGCAAGAGTGGCGACGGATAAAATATAATAATTAGAGCGGAGATCTTTTAATAAATGTTTAAAGAACTAAGTGGATCGCAAAGATCGATCGAATTTAATGTAAATCGTACTAATGGAAATTGTTACGAAATAAAATCAGAATTTGCAAGAGTGGCGACGGATAAAATATAATAATTAGAGCGGAGATCTTTTAATAAATGTTTAAAAATCCAAGTGGATCGCAAAGATAAATCGAATTTAATTTATATCGTACTAGTGGAAATTGTTACGAAATAAAATCAGAATTTGCAAGAGTGGCGACGGATGAAATATAGTTTGCGCCTAATGGGTCGATAGAAATGTTAGGCTGTACGAAATACTTGCTTAATGTTCCTGCTTGTTCCACGTTAATATCCACTGATTGAAATTCCTCTGAAAAATAGTTGCGAACTTATATTAAATTTTTCTCGGTATATTATTTTGTGCGTAACCTGTTTGCTCAGATGGTCGGCCCGGCAAACTTTCGTCGATATCTGACATTATAATGGAGGACACGCTATAGCGAACCTACACCGACCTAATAGCCGTATTAATTGAGGAAACAGCGTGCGCACAGTTTTATCCCTATAATTTGATCAACAATCGCTAAAGACGGGTTTATCGTTCGCCTCATAGGTAAATTAATATCACCCATTCGATCTTTATGATTAATATTAATTACGCTGTGCATTCGGAAACAATAAAATGACCGATCTAAAAATTGCATACCATGTCAACGCGATGAAACTGCATTTAAAATATGCATTCAGTCAGGCCACGAGACAAATTATGCAAAAATACATTCGTTTCAGATAACTCGTGAAATACGCACGCGACCTTTTTCTTTATTCTCAATGATGTTTAATTGTTTTCAATAGAAACTGCATTGTGCTTATTTAAATCGAAAATGCATTGTATTTTTCGCTTTATTTGGAAAATAGTTTGTCGCAAATATATGCAATGTTTTCTTTCCAAATGAATGCAATTAAATGTTCCAGGTAGTTTCGCATACCTCGTACTCATTTTATTTCTTTCCAATTATTTTAAATCATGATTATTTCGAATTATAATCGCGTTTAAAGATTGAACAGAACGGCGTGTCTGACCAAACCCTGATAATACTACTTGTCGAAATATTTTTCTTGAAAACGAAGTTTCGTTTAACAGATATTCAATTGTTTCTCTCTGTAGAAATATCTCTCTGTTGTCTTTTTCATTTTTCTACTTGGAAATACTATCTCTCGTTTCGTTTAATATTAACCATTGCATTCTACGGACGACTAAGTCGTTAGACCCGTTTGCGAATTATTGAAATAATTGAATTTCCATTGAAAAAATCAATCAATGTCCCCCCACTCTAGTTACAGGGCATTCCTGTCCTTTTAAACAAAGTATTTCAGGAATTGTTAAAATGCGAATATTCGTTGAACGAAAAATATTTCGTAGCGGTGCCCTAATAATCGGATTCTGCTTATGCATCGAATAGTTTCATTGCAACCAAATATTTACGGACACTTCAAACTCTATATATTCTCGTTCGACGAATCCGCAAACGCTTTAGCAGCGAGACAGACAATATTCGAGGCTTCCTCGCGCGATGGAAATTGCCTCGTTTGAAGGGAGATAAAGGGAGGTGTTCGTAGAGTCGGCACAATGCCGAAACAATGCCACAAGTTATTAACACGAGACGAGAAAAAAAAAAAAAAGTAGCCACGTTTGAGGCAGTCTTTGCCAAGACTTTGTCCGCGATATTCTCACTTCGGGAAAAAAGGGGGATGAAAGCATGGCGGATCCGGCGAATTCTTTTCCCGAGAGAAAAATTCGCGTGCCGATAATTATCAGCGAATACCTTTTTAAAAACGCGGTGAAATCTCGAAAATTCATTTCTCGAACGTTCCTCGTCTTCGAACGCTGTCGATTGTCTACCGTGCAGTATCCATCGACTAAAATATCTCATTAACGGGAAATAGAAAATCGCCGATAATTAAGTTCTTCGTGGACGGATGATAAGCAACGTCGAGAGCGCATCGATTTAATTACACACCGGCGAAAGTTCGGAAGTTGGTGGACGCGCGCTGCACTGTGTCCCAATAATGAAAAATACGCTAAGCTTGAAGGATAGCGTGGATAAACTAAACGATCGGAAATTAACGCGGCAGGAAACGCGATAAAGAAACCGCGGTCGCTGTTTCCTCCCTGTACGTCGTCGGTGACCCGGTTTCCCTATTACGGGGAAGAAAAATCACGGATATTTGGCAGTGGTATCTGTTTCGACAGCGCGGCGGGTGTATTAAAGCGGATTAATGTACTCGCTCGACGTTTTAATTGTTTTCTCTCTGTCCGATCTTTTCGATCCTTTTATTTCGCCGGAAATTTTTCAACGACCGACATATTGTTTTCATGATGTCGCTCGGTTCTGATTGCAGAATGCAGGGACGACACGGTTCCACTTGCACCGGTTAAAATGAATCGCAGGGAGGACCCGCTGTTGCGGCAGCATCGCAACCGCTTGCTGCAATTGGCCGAGGCGACCAACATCAAGCCCGGCCGTGGAAGCGGGAAAAGACGCGGCCAGAGGCAGTCCCATGGCTTTGGACCCAGGTCAGTGTGCTCGATCATTTATGGGGACTTTCCAGAATTTAAAACCCCGTTCGCTTAGACGCAGCAGGTAACTCCTGCGCTCGCCGACAGAGGAACGGCAGGACGCCTCAGATTCATAATATAATTGGCCTTTCAGTTTGCTAGACAGGGAGGAATCCTCTAGCGAACCCAGAAGCACAAAATACACCCTCGGGAATACAAGCTTCTACAATGATAAATTCTATTGAAGAAAAATTATAAATGTTTGGTGAATATTATTAATTATTCCATTGCAACGAGTCCGAATAAATTCATCGGTGTTTATACGATGCTTAAAGTTAATTTTCCGACGTTGAGAAATATCTTCCTTCCAGGTTGCACCCGAAAGCCTCAAGAATAATAATTGTATACAGATAATTTTAATTAGGACGATTTGAGAAAATTGCATTTGGAAAAGGGTGCATTCGGAGTGCGAAGGCTTTGCGTGGAAAGCTTTTCTATGAAAAATATGTGGTGAAAGTACAGTATGTGCGCGCGGACATCTAAATAAGTGGTAAAAACGCGCAGAACAATTTGCGAGTAGGATTTCTTTATTCTTGAGAATGTGCCAAGCATCCCAGCAATGGAATACGACTCGCGAAACGCGTCTGTTCATTACTTACCGTTTCCACATGCATACGCGGCGAACATTTCTGCAATTACTGTGTATAAATAACCCGAAAACCGAAAATTTACATGATACAAGTTACGCGTAATCGACAACGGAATAAGCAACGTTTTCCCCCGGAACATTCGTTGCCTGCAAAGGCTTCGATAAAAATGTAAATTTGCACGGAGTTCCGCAGTCTCTTAATAACTCGGCAGCGCCGGTCTTCGCTTTTAAGTAGAAACGGTAAGTATCGATCAGACGCGTCTGCCAAACTTTAAAAGCCGAGTATCCCGTCGGCTATTAATCACGCGGAAAATTATTCTTCCATGCTTTTACCGAATTTCGCGTTTCCCAATGCGAGAACGTTTTATCTTAACGTCGGTGTTTTTTAATTTATCGACGATCACTCGCACAACAGCGGACGGCTTTTGTCCGCGCGTACGATTTCCATTTGATTTTCATAAAATTGATTTCCAGCTAAATGAAAAACCACCGGCGGCACAGAGCACGGCTTTCGCGGCCGACCGAGAACTTTTAACCTTCGTTCTCTCTCTCTCTCTCTCTCTGGTTTTGTTCTCTTTCATCGAGGCCGCAAATGTTATTTTCTTGTTAGCCGAGAAATATTATAAAAATAGAACAAAAATTAAAAGGTTACCGGACAAAGAGTACGAAACGAGAAATGTCTCCGCATGTCACGTTTCTGCTTTGTCGCTCGCACGTATTCGTCTTCGTTACTATCCCCGATGGAATAGATCCCAGGGCGCGGTCTGTTGTCGACATTTTTATTACCGACCGTTTCAATTTTTTTTTTTCTTTTAATCGCCTTTGACGAATCGCGGCCTAAAGGAAGCGGGAATCTCCGCTGAAAACCACCGGGAGACAGTAAGCATGGCTTTTTACCGAGCTTGCATAATTAACCCTTTTAAATAGGCATTACGCATGTCGGCTTGCATTCGCTACGCGTTTTCCCGATTCACCTCTTCCGCTATTCTTTGTCCCTTCCTGTCTATTGTTTCTGCTACATTTCCTCTCCGCTTTTTCACTCCTCGTCCCTTTCCTCCGACGAAAATTCTCTTCACTCCAGAGGATTCTCTCCCTGTTGGCCGAATCCTTCACGATTAATCATTTATATTTATTCGACGATTTTTCAAACGATCTTTTCGTTAGCTAGACCGTTTAAATAATTGTTTGCGAATATTAATGGGCCGAGGGTAATTGGCAACTGGGTCGAATTACGATCTAGTTGTTGCAGAAGACATAAAAGAATTGCAGAATAATTATTTGCAAAGTATAATTAACTATATCGTCCTTTTTCTTTAAATAAAAATATTGGGGAGCATAGTCGTGAGAAACTTAATATTCCTCGAAATAATTTTTAATTAATTTATATTCAATAATTAAAATATATAATAATTAAAATATAAAGGGAAGTAAAATATTATACGGTTGGGATTCTGTAAATTTGCTTGTTGCTTCTATAAAAAAAATCGCGAAACTTTATTCTACAGTTATTTATCTTCAGTAACAGCCTAGTTAAAATTTTATTTATTTATCAGATGCATTCTGTGTGAACAAATATTTCTTGTAAGTTTGATTAGGTTTTTTAAGAAGAAAATACGTTGAAAATCGATTTTACCGAAAGTTGTTTCTCGGCGAAACCGCAAAGATAATGGAAAGCGATTTGAATGAGAATGTTCAATTGTAACAGTGTTATGTATTCCGGAACGAGCGGCCCGAAACCGCGGGAATTTTCGGGATGACCCAATAGTTGCAAATAGCGGGTAGAAGAGGGGCCTCGTATCGACGCGGTGAATTGGCTGAAAAAGAAATTGCTGGTTGGACTGTTTCAGTAATGGAGGACCGAGCGCCGGGAGCCGCGTGACCCTGCAGGATATCGTCCGAAGCGATCCTGGATACACGCCAAACATCGAGCATTTAGTTTTTCCGGAGCGCAAGAGCAGCAATCCAAATTTGGCGAAAACAGCCGACGAGTCTCCATCGAACAAATCCAAACCGAACGCGACTAGCTCGGGAAGATCCAGACTCGCCGAAGTCTTCTCCAGACACTACCCCAGAGCATCCTCGCAGGACTCCAGTGTCGCGTCCAGGAAAAATCATTTGAATGTGAGTAATTTTATTGCCACTACGATTTTACATATAAAATATCCGATTTTAATTTATAAGGATGAACAGAACCGTAAATGTTCTCCCAACAACCCTTATTTCTTTCTTGGCTGCATTAATTAATCCTTAGCACTCTAATGGAGCCTCTGAGGCATCACTAAGCATTGTCAAACTATTAATTACAACAATTTTTACAGCTCTACAGTTGTACCTAAGAAATTGTTAAAAGTTAAAGTAAAACAAATTAACCATCATTGGGAACAACATATGATCTGGAAGGATTAAAACTTTCTTGGCTGCATTAATTAACCCTTAGCACTCTAATGGAGCCTCTAAGGCACCACTAAACATTGTCAAACTATTAATTACAACAATTTTTACAGCTCTACCTTTGTACCTAAGAAATGGTTAAAAGTTAAAGTAAAAAGAAAAGAATCAAACGATCTACAATGGAATTATTGTAGATCAAAATGTGCCTCGATTTTAATCTAATAATAAATATATTATATGTATATAATAATATATTAAATAATAATATAATCTATAATATGCATATAAATGCATATAATAATCAATATAATTGCTTTATAATATTCCATCCTGTATAAAAATAATTTATTCAATATAAAAATAATTTATTGCTCATGTGGAGGTCCTTAATATATCGATCAAGATTCGCTGATAAATTCGTAGCCTTTAACCGATCGATATTTACAATGATTCGTTTTAACAGCGATGTCGACAAGCACTCTTCTTATCAGCGGCGCCAGTCGCGTCGATCCCGGTGCTCGGCAATTAATCGTTGGATCCGATCGGCGCTTCAAAGTAACACAAGGCGCGGCTCTCGATCGTCAATCCTCGATCGACGGTCCCCGATTCCCGACAGATAGCCACGGCGACGGGTTCTTCACCGTGCTGGGACCAAAATAAAAATACTTTCATCGAAGGAGTTGCGTAGCCAGTCTCTCTCGCGCCTCGTCCGTATTTGGAAGTAGAAACGGCCGCTTGCTGCCAGCCTCTCTTGCTTGTGCCCCGCTAGTTCAGTTCGTCCCGTGTCACGCTCTCCGCACGACTCTTTCAAGAATACCTTTATGCAATCGACTCAGGCTTTCCGAACAACTCTCGGCCTGTCGCATAAACAATACAGGCGTTGGAGGAAGTCGCCTGCACCCAGGAATGTTCCATGCTAATCCGGTGCATACATTCTGATGCGTTACCGTCCTCTTCGACGCTTTTATCCAGCCAACAGACAACTTCAAAAAATTCTAATTACAGTCGCTCTTAGTAACCCTTTGCACTCCAAGCAATTTTAGTCCGAAAATCGAGAAAACTTTTTATTTAGAATAATTCCATTACAATAATTCCATTACAACATTTCTACTTTCACCAATTTCTTCGATAAAAACATAGTGACATAAAAATTGTTTTAAATAATAGTATGACAATTTTTAGTGGTGCCTCAGAGGAGCCATTGGAGTGCTAAGGGTTAATATTCGGACATTGTGCTATTCAAAAAATTGTTGCTAGTTTCGAGGATTGTTTTACAATATATAACAGAAGATTCATTGTAGTTTGTAGTAACATAAATTTTATTTGATAATACAATGAAACGTATTTCACAAGTTTACAAACGGTTTCTCCGCGTTTGCAACACCCAATTAGGGGATTAAAAATTTTCCAAGGAACAGCTTTGCCGTTCACCGGCGTCAAAGATATTCCAGCGGCGGTTTTCTCTTGCATAACTCGAGCGATTCCTTCGCAGGAGAGTCCTGTAATCGATAGCCCCTTAACGCGATAGTCTCGACGCGGTTAAAGCCGCTGTCGATGCACTTGGCATTTCTTCTTGTGCATTTTCAATTATTTCTTTGATGAGCCAGTTAATCGATTCAGCATGGACGGCGTTTTGCGGTTTCCCATCGGTCTCGTTTTCCCCATTCCATTTCTTATTTCCTTTTTTACCTAATACCCCTTTTTCCTCTCTCCAACTTCCACTTTCCTCGTTTCTGTTCAGCCATCGACGGGGAAGCGAACCCAGACGATTCGCATTCTTCCTCCGAGGGAATCCGAGATTCGAGAATTACCTGCAGGGGGGTGGAGGGGTGTCTTCGGGGTTTCAGGAAAATCGAGAGGGTTTATTAGTCTTTTTTTTTTTGCCTTAATTAATTGCGCCCGGCGTCGACCAGTGACATTCATCTGACTCAGCAGACCGAACATGGCGCGTTTCGCCATCGCCGACGGCTTTTAAGAGGAAAACCGTTTATCCTGAACCGTATTGTGTACGTGACAACGCTCGCTCTCGAAACCGACGGTTTTCTTGCGTCTTCCACCACCAAGACAATCGAGAACTTCGAATACTAAGAAAATCCACTGTAAGAACGCTTTTATGAACTTGTACGGTCGCGATACGGAACACACGTTTAACAAATATCTGATAGAAATTAGAAGAAGCACGATGCTACAGTAAACAGCAAACTAAACCAACTGTTTTCTAACAAATATCTTTCTTTCGTTCAAACTTCCACGTTTTATTTTCCAGAATGATAATTCCTCAAAAACTGTTATTTAGTAGTTTAGAATTATAAAATTAGTTATTTAAATGATACTTACTATACTTACTATAAATTAGTATTTTAAAATTCTAAAATTCTAATTGAGTTATCGAAAACTTCATTCCAATCTTTTAATCCTAAAATCGAAACATATTTCTTGACATAGAATAACTATTTTCTTCATGATTCGCTTCCTTTCGTGCATATAAAATTTCTTATTACTATTCGCTTAAATTTCTATGAATTTTTAAAATGCAAACGTGGCACTGCAATAGTTAGTTTGAATTTTGCAACACTTTTTCAATAGCACAATGTCCGAATATTAATCGGAGTCACTGTACATAATAATTGCGAGGATTTCAGCAAAGCACACGATGGAATCATTGAACGACGATGGTTTGGCATCGAATGACGTGACTTTCTGATTGCAGAGCACGTCGTTGGACAGCGGAGGTTCCGGGTCCCATCAGACAGGAGGATCAGGAGGTAGCAACGTGGTGACGAGAAGCGACGGGCGCCGTTGGCTGTCCCAGAGCTCGCAATCCTCCAGCCGGCAACATTCGGCCGAGGACGGGGTCCGTGGGGGCAACGTGGGCGTCATAGGGCCTGTTTCGTCCTCGTCCTCGAGTCAGGCCCCTGCTCCCGCCCTGCCGCCTCGTAGAGTCAGTCCAGCCGCGGATTCAACCGACATCTCGAATACGGCCACCGGCTCCCGCGGCGACAGGTAACGCGCGCGATTCTCTTCCGCTTTTTTCCCGTCTCTCATCTTTCCCTAGTCTCTGCCATACACTATTAGTATACTACTAGCTATAGTTCGCCGTAACCTAGGGCATCCACCGACAGGAAAACCGCCCAAGAATTTCCTACCATATTTCCCCCGTCACTCCCTTTCGTCTCTGTCGCGTCGGTCGTGTTTCTCGCGTAACTCGGTTTCCATCCCTCACGCAGATTTTTAATTACGTTCGTGCGCAGTATTGTTACGTAGTCCCACGCGAGTGCGTGTACACGTGTTGTGTGTCTGTGCTTCGTTACTGTCGGTTTTCTATTTCTTTAAAAATAAATTTGTACGTGAATAAATTCGTTGCACTCAATTTAGTTGATATCTGGAGGGGTTAAGAGCCCTAATTTTGCTTCAACGTCGTTCTTCGATGTTTGTTAAATTCCCAGGATGGTTTATCAATGTTTAAAAATAAATAAGTACATGAATAAATTCATTGCACTCAATTTAGTTGATATCTGGAGGGGTTAAGAGCCCTAATTTTGCTTGAATATCTTTCTTCGACGTTCCTTAAATTCCGAGGAGATTCGTCAATAGTTTGTCAATGTTTAAAAATAAATTTGTACGTGAATAAATTCGTTGCACTCAATTTAATTGATATCTGGAGGGGTTGAGAGCCCTAATTTTGTTTCAACGTCGTTCTTCGATGTTTGTTAAATTCCCAGGATGGTTTATCAATGTTTAAAAATAAATTTGTACGTGAATAAATTCATTGCACTCAATTTAGTTGATATCTGGAGGGGTTCAGAGCCCTAATTTTGCTTGAATATCTTTCTTCGACGTTCCTTAAATTCCGAGGAGGTTCGTCAATAGTTTGTCAATGTTTAAAAATAACTTTGTACGTGAATAAATTCGTTGCACTAAATTTACTTGATATCTGGTGAAATACAAAAAGGTTGAAGGATAACAATGTGTCGTACGTTTTAGATTTTCAATCGTTGCCTCATTATATAAATTACTATGATTTTGTCGAACTTTTCCAGTTGTTAGTTCGCCAGTTAAAGTGTTAAGAGCCACGGGACGCTTTCTACGACGTCTGCGGACGGTTCTGTGGGATCTTTCAACGTGGGCACGTAGTTCGCTGTTATTCGGTGGTTAGGCTGTCTCCAAAAATGGTCAGGACAGGCCTAGACAAATAGTAACAGCGAAATCGGCTCTGGATCGTGTTCCTTCGCGACGAGAAACCATTCGTTCCGTGGGAGATCGACGTCGCAAAAACGATCCGGTTCGTCGCTCTCGGGATTAATACCGGGTACCCTGGCGCTGATATTGATCGGATAAAAACAGAATTAATTCGATCGTTGCGTGGTTTACGTCTGCTCTTTCTCTCTCCCTCTGTTTCTCGCTACCGGCGTTTGCTTTTTGCCGTCTTCCGAGGACGGTTACACGCGATGTAACTTTCATGAAGCTGAATGAAAGGACGGGGACCGCTTCCTGCACCGTACAGGCGCTTCCCCGCGGAGCGTAACTTGTTTACACACGCGAATGCAAAATTCAACGAACGAGGAGAGGGTCGAACGAAGTACACCGAGTATCGATACCTCCTAGAACTCTTCCCGTCGCCGTATACGGTTAATTAGTTGCCTCTGACGATGTTTACCGCTCTTACAGGAGATCATGAAAAAGCAATCAGCTTGTTTTCTTCAAATCTATCGGCTCGAGGAATAGGCGCGTCTCCTAGGAGAAAGAGAAAAGCCGGCGGCGATCGTAATCTCTCTTGCTGCTGGGGTAGTTACCACTGTTTTTCTCACCTGCCAAAAGAAAATGATTTACCGAGTAATCAAGCTAGATCGATGACAATGCGAATAGAAAAATATTGGGATTATGGATTCTAAATAACTGCACCACTTTCTTTCTAATAAATGCTTCATTTTAAAATGGCTGAAAGAAACGTCTACGTATGAGCCATTTAGTTTGAAAGTTGATCACGAGTCTGTAGGGCAAGGGGTTAATAATGGCACCTGCAGTGGTTCACAAAAGTATTCGTACACTCTTCAAGCTTGAATAAAATATTTAGACTTTTCTTGAGAAATTAGAAGCATCAATTTACGTATGAAAAATAATAAAGAC
>JAQQRL010000391.1:0-12183 GCA_028453745.1 Agapostemon virescens | reverse complement strand
CGAAGTCCATTAATAACTTTCGATCGCGATGCAAAAATGCATTTTTCAATATCTAGAAAGAAGAAATAATCTTTCAAATCGCATGTCTAATCTGCGAAGGAGGTTGGAAAGACTGTTATCCAATTTGCAGCGGCCGTGGCAAAAAAACATGCTTGAGGTGTTGCGAAAAAATCGCTTTACCGGTGGCCCGGGTAATTCTCTTAACCCGATCCGTGTCCGTGGCGTGGAGGAATCCTCTCGGTCGCGTAAAAAATGATTTTTCGTTCTTGGAAGCGAGCGTCGTTTCACGCGCGGACGTTCGCGACGCGTCGCGCCGGTTTCGGTGCGGGTCACAGCCTTTCGTAAAATCTTGCGAGCAGTAAATCCTCGCGTGTAAATCACCTGTCGGACGTTAAGAGGGAGAAGAAGCAGGGAATAAGAAAGCGAAGAAGAAGACGAAGCAAGAGAGAGACAGAGAGAGATGGAGAAAGAGAGAAAAAGAGAGAGAGAGAGAGGAAAGAGAAGAAGAAGGTGGAAGGTATACACGGTGGTGCGAGAGCCGTACTCTGGTGAAATCGTAGGTGCGTGACGGCCGGGACATGCGTTTCGAAACTTTTGCGTGGCAAAAATCGCACGTTGTGTGCCGCCCGTATGGCGAACACTCGCCCGTGACAACCGAGCACCTTCGAAAAACGTCTCGGCCTGGCCAGCATTCCCACCGAGCTGCGGAATTACACGTAAATCCCATTATTCTCCTACGTATCTGGAGAACACATGGTCCCGGTGTGCCTCGCACAACGCTTAGACCATAAAACCCCGGAGCCCGGAATTGTACGTGCCTCGGTGCCGACTTCTGTTCTATTTGGTAAACCCGGCGATGTGCACCGTCGTGCCAACGACGACCTGGCAGAACGAATTTTCCAAGCAGACACAAGCCGATGTTCCAAGGTGCTTGCACATTTGTTCCCCGTCGCCATTGTGCTCTCGTGCCGCTACAACGGGATCCGATTTGTTTGGCCAGGCGCGTTTTACGCCGCTACGTTATTCTTCGAAATTAATAGAACATCCTTCGGAGTATCTGTTCGCGAAATTAATTCGCCACGGGGACATTAACATGCGGACATTGCCGTATGCCACGGGGGTCACCGGTGACCGGCACCGTTACATCGTTTAAGAACGGTTATTAATAAATTAACTTCATTAAACGTTAACGCAGTACTGCCAAAATTAACCAGATTATAGTACGAGGTGAAAACTTTAGTTTTTAGTAACTGACAATTTTTTTTAATGACGCTGATCATTTTTATAAATAAAACAAATGATACTCGTTCGAAGCAACGTGTTAATTGGACTTCCGGCATTGTTCGTAAGGATTACCGCTTCTCGGCGAAGATTCGCTGATTGGAATGATCGATGTTTCTACGTTCTCTTTGGGAAAGCGATATGGGTAGATGAAACGTTAGCAAAATTAATTTTCTCGCGAAGAATTGTGCGAATCGTTGAGAATGTTAGGGGTTGGTTTCGGAAATTTGTTCGACGATTAACCCTTTGCATTCAGAGCTGTTTCAACTTGAAACTAAGGCATTTATTTTAACCTAGAATATTTTCATTGTACACGATTTATTTCATCTCTTGCATACGGGGCTTTTTACTATCACTCGTCCTTAACCTCTTAAGCACGATGCGCCATTACAATGGCTTGAGCACACTCGATTCTATTATTAATTATTACAGTAAATTATTAATATTAAAGTATATGAATCGTGTCTTTTAGAAAAATTATAATTTAGTTATCGAAAACTTCATTCCAATGTGCTCTGCCGTACAGAGAAACTGCCCCGCACAAAATTCAACCGTGCCTAAGATGTTAAAACAGTTAAATTTTTAGCAATTTCAAAGATACAAGCATAGCGATGTAAAAATTCTTTTAAATAATAGTCTGACAATTTTTAATGGTGCCTCAGAGTCATCATTCGAGTGCAAAGGGTTAAATATTGAATTTAAACGTGCATCTGCTTCGCTGGATTATTTCTGGTGCAGAATGTTGGTTGTAGGAATGTAAAAATTCTTTTAAATAATAGTCTAACAATTTTTAATGGTGCTTCAGAGTCTCCATTCGGGTGCAAAGGGTTAAATATTGAATTTAAACGTGCATCTGCTTTGCCAAATTATTTCTGGTGAAGAATGATAGTTGAATCGATGCGATGGTCATTTTTTTACTAACTCCAAAGGGAAATTTATTTTAATGCGATTATGTGTTTGATATTTCCTATTTTCGCGAGTCGCGATAGGAAAACGGATCGTCGAATATTGACGCAGAAGGCACGTAACGAATTGTCAGAAGAAAAAGTCGCCCAAGAGCATTCTGCTTTCGCCCCTACCACCGCATGTCACCCAATTTGCCCGCTGCCAGATTAAGACAGTACGAACGTGCCTGTTTCAGCACGTCTCCGGAACAAGTTTCGCTTCGACGCTTATCTTCGAGAAGTCAGTCTCGCGAAATCCGACTTGAAGGGGCCACGACCTTAAAAATACTTGCCGCGAAATTCGCACGTCTCGAATCCCGGACACGTCTAGGAAAATAAAACGAACGAACAAAGGAAAACCGAAAAAATAATTCGCCAGAAAAAACCATTACCAGACTTCGATCGGATTTTAATCAGAACAGCGTATCAAATTTCTGCTCAAATTAGGAGAAATTAGTCGAATTAATCGCAATACCTACTATTAACACTTTGACTGCCATGTCACCCATAAATGGATGACAGAATTATTAGTCTATGTTTAAAAATAAATCTGTACGTTAATATATTCGTTACATTCAATTTAGTTGATACCCGAAACATACAAGAAGGTTGATAGATAACTATATGCCATACATTTAAAGTTTTCAATCGCTGCTTCATTAAATAAATTAATTTGATTTCATGGAATGTTAAAGGTCGTCAATTGGCCAGTTAACGTGTTAAAACTGTAAAAATTGTTGCCGTAGTCTTATCTGGAAATTAACACTAAACTATAAAAGTCCAATAAAAGTGACAAGAATTAATTAATATGGATATTGTGCAATTTTTATTACAATGCATATTGAAACAGAAAAATCCATCGAATCGATTTCTGCGAAGACAATTTTATAACTGCAGTAATTGTAAAATAGAAAATCTGAAAAGGGTAATTTCATCCCTTATAATACATTTAGTGTTAAACGAGACACACTGACCGAAGGGTTCGAATTGCAGTAGCAGTTAACAATTTTCTTTGAGTAAACTATAAATTAGCGACGAAGCATTCGTTGACATTAATTTTAAAAATTGTGTGTTGCAAAATAATTTATAACCTGCCAACCACAACACAAAGTAATTAATTTCTATAGTATAAACAGATGTATTGAGAAACGGTTTGTGACAGGTCTGAACAAAATGCAATTTGTACAAAGTATAATAAATATCGGCTGGACAAGATGCAACAGTTTGAGCAGAGATAAGCAACGGTCCCCTCGAGGCCCCGCGTTCCCCGTTGAGAATCTTCTCGGGCCGGGTCGCGCATTTAATAAAAAGTAACAAAGGAGGCCGTGGAAAAAGAATGAATCAAGGAGGATGATAAGTCGAAGATCGATATTGATGTTATCGTCGTTGAACGGGAACGAATCCCGGTGGACTGGGAGGCAGGAGCTGTCAGCAGCGTAACACGCTCTGCTGCCCGATAGCATCTCGGCTTTTAGCATAAATTTGTGTTTGACGTGGGCGCCAATTAACATAGTAAATAACCAGAGAATTTTACGAGCTCGCGGGACCCTCTGCCTCGCGATGCTCTGCTCGCTGGCCGAAGCGGATTCGAGCGGATCGGATGAGGACCGAAGAGGAATCGTGGAGGATCGAAGCTTTCGCGAATTTTTGACGAGAGCAGGTGCTGAAGTTTGCGCGATGCAAGCGTATCGGTGCGATTGCTTGCGATTTAATGGGTCGGTCAACCTTAGGTCGATTAACTTTACGATCGTCCGCGAAATCAAGACATTTGCAGAAAAAGGGAGGGCGAACCACGGATCCTCCACCGGTGAATTAATGCGCTCGAAGATCCTCGCTGTCGATAACACGGGAACATGTCCTGCTGCGCTCGCCACGGTGATTTTTTTCAATCGACCAGAGACGACCGGGTTTCGGCGATAACGCGCCGATGTACTCTCGTGTTCGCGATGTTTGTCGCAGGAGGTAATATAGGGGTCCTTTGGTGCGGATGTCGCCTCGCAATTAGGGGCCCCAGATCCGCAAAATGCCGCGCGGTTTGTCAAGTTAATGGGAAAACGGGCGGGGACGGTGACGTATCAAATTATAGAAAAACCACGTGCAGAAATACCGCGTGTAGACTACTCTCTAATAAGATGGTCCTAGATCGCGACGGAAATGATGGTGAAACGATAGCGTTGCTTAATGGTAATTTTAACCCTTTGCACTCGAATGGCGCCTCTGAGGCGTCATACTATTATTTAGTTTATTTTATTATTATAAAACTTGTCATACTATTATTTAAACAGCTTTTACATCGCAGAGTTTGCAGTTGAGAAATCGATAAAAATGTTAATATTCTAAATACGAATCGTAGTAATTAATTTCGTATAAACGAAAGGAAACGAACTATCCACAATGGAATTATTATAGATAAAAATATTGTTTCGATTTCGGAGTAGAATTGCTTCGAGTGCAAAAGGTTAACTCAATTTTAACGCTTTGGCAGTAAAATTAGCGACCTAATTAATTAAAAATAAGATTAATTTATTTAATGAAATTAAAATTGGAAAGTTGGAAACGCATGACCCAGGTATGATCTGGCAACCCCATGGCGATCAAACTGTTAATTAGAGATTAGCCTTAAGTTAAAAGGAAAGTGAGAATAAATGACAGTATCGTTGTATGTCGTGACCGATAGCAATTTTCAGTGACACAACTGTAATTATATTTTGCAGTCAAATGAATGCAAAGGGCGAATACTTCGAATACTGCACAGGAAGTATATATCATTCGCGCATCGATATTCCCATGAGCTCGTGCGCCGCCATGACAGTATTGCGACGGAAGCCATACTGTATGGGAATCGCCGTTGAACTATGGGGACAGGTGACTCGACTTGCCTTTTTTTCTCGAACACGCTATTGCGTGACTAGTCGCTGGAATTTTTGTCAGCAGGTGTCACATCGGTCTCTATGGCAATTTGTCAAAACTTGCCAAAACTTGCCAGCCTTTTGCGGATCGCGCCACGATCTAGTTCGCTTAGGGTTTCCGCAACCCTTTCGCGAACGAGTCCACTATGATTTATTGTGAAGACAAAATTGAACATCGTGGTGAGCTAAATATTCGCATCGTGGAGTCTGTGGCAATTTGTAGAAACTTGCTATTATTTTTTCGACTCGCGGCACGTTCTAGTTCGCCTAGGGTTTCGCCAACCCTTTTCCCAAACGATTACAATATGATTTATTGTGAAGACAAAATTGAACATCTTGTTGAGCTAAATATTCGCATCGTGGAGTCTATGGCAATTTGTACAAACTTGCTATTATTTTTTCGGTTCGCGCCACGTTCTAGTTCGCCTAGGGTTTCCCCAACCCTTTCGCGAACGACTCCATTATGACTTATTGTGAAGACAAAATCGAACATGGCGTTGTGCGAAATATTCGCATCGTGTTCTGTCGTCTTCCCCTTTCCACTACGTTCGACGCGGTGTCTTTTCGCGATTAGACGCGCGACAGAGCGCGCATGGACTAATTAGCGGCCGTGAAATCAGCCAGAGCCGATGCGGTCGATCTCGGCTCCCCTTTGCAAGCGTTTGCGGTCTCGCCGCGTCACAGTTGTTAGTCCTTAACCACGTTAACCGCCGTGCCAGGGACGGTTTCACTAATCGCACCCCTCCACCCTCATTTTTACCGAAGTACCTCCACGGTGTTCCCGGGAACACGAAAAAATACGAACCTGACGCCCATTTCAAGTTAATCGCAGCGATAAATTGTTTCTATCTTATTTTTCAAAGACAGGCAATCGAAACCACGATTCAATTCCGTCTCCGAAGCTGAGAAAGCCAAAGTCGATATAATAGGGCTGTAATGGTAAAAATACTTTTCGATTGAGGGAAGATTATATATATAATTATATAATTATATATCGCAGAAATCAAGAACTGCCAATTTTTGGCCAACTTTGCCAATTTCTGAAGACCACGGTCGTCACTGTCGCTGAAACTAATTCAATTCCCTCTTAGCGCACCTTGCTCCATCCCTGAAACCGCGAAGAGCCTCGCGCGAAGCCCGCGAGTACCGTAAACTCTAATCCCCAGGGACGTTGACTGATTTACACCAGCGACACATTCCCGGGGCATGCACGAAGCCGCCGGGACTGAGAGGAGAACCAGAGAAAAAAAATAAACAGGTAAAAAGAAAGAGAGGAGGAAAAGGGCGGTTGTACAGGTACACCCTCGTGTGAGAGACACACGATGAGGCAAACGCTCTTTGCCGTGTAAAAAGGTGTTCACAGCAGATTCGCGTTAAGGTTGCACATTTTTCTTTCCGAGCTTCGAACAGCCGACGATCCGACGGATTTTCATTAAAAGTTCTTTAACACCTTGACTGCTGTGTCGGCCACAGGCAGGGAATTATTTGTTCGTATTAATAAAAATTGAACGTTGGTTAAATGAATGCAATTTTATGATTTTTATAATGGCTGGGATTGTACAAATGCATTCATGAGAAATTGTCAAGCGAATTTCATTATTGATGCTGACGTTATAATAAAAATTTAATGCTGGTTAGATAAATGCAATTTTGTGATTTTTATAAGGACTGAGATTGTAAAGTTGCATTCATGAGAAATTGTCAGACGAATTTCATTATTGAAGCTGACGTTATAATAAAAATTGAATGCTGGTTAGATAAATGCAATTTTGTGATTTTTATAAGGGCTGAGATTGTAAAGATGCATTCATTAGAAATTGTCAGACGAATTTCATTATTGATGCTGACGTTATAATAAAAATTTAAAGCTGGTTAGATAAATGCAATTTTGTGATTTTTATAATGGCTGAGATTTTAAAGATGCATTCATCAGAAATTGTCAGACGAATTTCATTATTGAAGCTGACGTTCTAATAAAAATTGAACCCTGGTTAAATAAATACAATTTTATGATTTTTATAATGACTGAAATGGTAAAGATGCATTCATGGGAAATTGTCAGATGAATTTCATTATTGAAGCTGATATTATAATAAAAATTGAACGCTGTTTAGATAAATGCAATTTTATAATTTTTATAATGACTGAGATTGTACAGATGCATTCATGGAAAATTGTCAGACGAATTTCATTATTTCAGCTGACATTAATAAAAATTGAACGCTGGTTCGATAAATGCAATTTTGTGATTGCCTGGAGACAGTACCAAGGAACTGTCGCTGAAAGCAATCTAAAAAGATCGCTGTAAACGACGAACAACGAACCAGCAACGAAACAAATTACGAAACGAATGCGGCGGAACACAGGATCCGAGGAATAATTCATAAGAATGGTTAAATTTTGCAACGTTCGACGAGGAATGCCCTCTGGAAACGTTCGAGGCCCGCGCACCGTGGGAGGAGGAGGGGCCCGGGCCCAGCCTTCTCGTAGGGAGAAAGTAGCGAGGGCTACGAGAAAAAAGGCAGAAAGAAAATTTAGCGGTAAATCACCCCGCTTTTGCTTGACCGCTCAGCCCGGACGGACAGACGGACTCTTGCGTGTACGTGGAACGCGCCTACCAGAGATCCAGCTTGTCGTTAAACGTCTACGCCGCGACGACGACGACGACGACGACGACGACGACGGCAACGACGACGACGACGACGAAGACGATGGGCCCCGACTATGGCGAATGCTGGCGGCCGGTGGTGGTGGTGGTGGTTACGCGGGGCCCGAAACCGCAGAACGAGAAGGGGTCTGGTTAATTTTTATTGGGCATAAATTTGCCAAAATATTTGAGCGTGACGTGGATGGCCCGTAACTCTCGAGAATGTCCCCTCTGTCCCCTCCCTCCCCCTCGCCGGGGTCCCAGAAAGGTTTCGTCCTTTCGGAGTCCCACTTGCTGCCTCTCTCTCTCTCTCTCTTTCTCTCTATTTCTCTCGCCGTCTTCCCTCTCCCAGTCGGTCGTTCCTCTCTCTCTCTTTTCCTTCTGCCGTTTCTCCTCCGTCTCTCTCGTCGTCTCTCCTCTCCGTTGTCTCTCTTTCTCCGGTGTTTAGCCGCTCCCGTGCCATGGCACCGCAGCCCGCTAGTCTCCTTACACGTCCCGTATCTGGCGGTCCCAGCCGAGGTGTATATTAAACACATCTTTCGATTCCCGGAATATCCCATGGAATTCGCCGTGAATGTCCGCGCTTGTCGGACACCTTCGACCCGACGATCTGCTGCGACCGATTCCTCGCCTTCGACCTCCTGCACCCAACCGAGCACCCTTCCCCTCCCGCGACCCTACCGGCCCACGGAGAAATACTGGTCCCGTTTCGGCTCATACTCCCTCAAAGCGTCGCCGATCTTGCCGCAGGATAATGAAGTTGTAAAGGGGGAGTTTATATCGACCGGTCGCAATTAAGTCGCCCGGGGATTCCGGCGGAATGCTCGGCAGCTGTGTAGAGACTAATTGATAGGTCGTTCGAGCCGATTCGAAGGTGATAGCGAGTCCGGGCCCCTTTTAGCGCACGGGATCGCAAACGGGCCCCGTTCCGTCACGCTTGATACGCGCCGAGGAAAGAGGGATGCTGCTCTTGACGCTACGAATATTCTTTGCGCCTCGCCGGAAGTCGGCAAGTCGCCATTTCGCAAGGATTGCTCGTTTCCGTGAACTTCCTCTTTGCGTTTCTTGTTTCAGCATTGCCAAAGCTAAAACGGACGATTACTCTTCCAGAATTACTGAAACTATAGAATTTCTTCTTTATGCAACTTAACATTTTATAATTAAAATGGGACAGGGGAAATTCAGTCCTCTCAATTTTAGCGTACAGTTTTATATGTGCAGCGTTAATGAATCGGACACTGACTTCTGAACTGGCCTAATAGCATCAGTTCACTATTCCGACCCAGAGTATTATAGTATCGCAGGAAATCGAACCCAAGACTTTCTGGTCGCAGCCGATCGAATACTTTGTTGACCCATCGAGGCCCTCCCTCACTTTTAAAATGACCTCCGACTCATTTACCAACTCATTTACCATGACCAACGAATACTCCTGCACCTCCACAATTTCACAGAATGGTAAAAATGGCTCCCAGCAATATGGTTAAAATTCGCTCAGAATTTTCAACGGCGATGCAATTCGTAGTCTAACAAACTCGAAAGCCGCATCGACGACTCGCAAACAAGATTCACACCTCGGTCCAGACAATTTTCAATGAAAGTTCCTCTGCCGCAAACACGAGCGCCGTTCATCCCGGTCCGAAATCCAAATCGCAGACAGCCATTTGGTGCTCGACCGCAGAGGCGAGCCTCCGAGCAGTAAAACTTTCGCATCGAGTGTGGAGAACCGACGAATCTCGTTAGGTATCCTCCGCGGTATCGTCGCCGGTGGACACTCGGTTTGAAGAAGGAGAATCTTCTCCCGGGCACCCTTCGGTCCCCCCTTTCGCACCCCCGTGCGCGTCTCGGTTGGCTCGCTCGGGAGGTAGGTGGTAAAATATGAAAATCAATAAACATAAAAATTAACACGCCCCTAACACCTATAATTTCACCGGCGGGAACGTAACCGCGCCGTTAATACCAACATTATTACCATGGCCGGCTCTGTGGCCGCATTATGGGTGGCCGGGCACTGTAATTTGGCAGCAGTATAACCCCCACCGGGGCCACACTCGCGTCCGAAGGCAGCGTGTCTCTTTCGTATGCTCGGGGCCCCGAGTACATCGGTAACATACATACGGACGCGGATGGGCCCTCTCGTTCGTTTCGCGGTGTCACGTGTGCGTGGATACGCGTGTAATAATGCCAGGAGATACTTGCCGCGGATATTTATGCTCTCTCCGATTCGGCGACCGGCTGGCTGCCTTCGTTCGCGAATCTCTCGCCGAAATCAAATAGGTTCGACGAGAGACGCTGCCGAAAACGATTTCCTGCAACGCGAACGACGCACGCGACCGGGGCAAGTTCAGGGGGATGCAGCGGAAAACGCTTTTGCTTTCGCATGAATGATATTCGAATGCTGCACCCGATGCGGAAGCTGTCTGGAGATGCGTGCGATTAGGTTAGGGGTGCGGAAATAATGCAGGGAAATTTTATATGTAATATTTAACCCTTTGCGCTCGAAGCAGTTCCATTCCAAAATCGAAATAATATTTTTATCTATAATAGCTCCATTGTATATAGTTTCTTTCCTTTCCGGCATATGAAATTAATTAGTATTTCCACGTATTTACAACACTGAAATTTTTAGCGATTTCTTAACTGCGAACGTAGCAATGAAACGATCGCTTAAATAATATTATGGTAGTTTTTGGTGGCGTCTTAGAGGCGCCATTCGAGTGCAAAGGATTAATTAGTAATATTGCAGTGATCGCAGTGCAATGCATGGACGTCGCTAGGGATGCTGGAAATGTGTGTAAACAGGATGTTTATATATTATTTTCAAGTGTTTCAAATGTTGCAGTCGATTTCGACGATTAACCCTTTGCAGTCGAAGCAATTTTAATTCCAAAATTAAGACATTTCTTTGATTTTATAATTTGCATTCAAAGTTAAAGCTGTTCTCTTGTTTGACGAATGAATTTTTTAAAATTTATCTAATACAGACGAATTTAATAATATGTGTATTCGCGCCTCAGAGTCGCCATTGCAGTGCGAAGGGTTAGTAGAGTATTATTAGAGCCGAATTATGCAGTTTCATATCAGTATTCTTCATATATCTCAGTTAATTTTTACATTGCCTATAAAAATGTCCAGAAAATTTCAATTCTCTTCTGAAGGAGACAACAACTTATTAAAGTCTCTCACGAATGAGACAGTTTTATATCAGTATTCTTGACACATCTCAGTCAATTTTGACAATGCATATAAAAATGCCGAGAAAATTTCAATTCTCCTCAGAGGGAAACAACAATTAAAGTCTCTCACAAATTACACAGATTCATGTCAGTATTCCTGACACATCTCAGTCAATTTTGACATTGCCTATAAAAATGCTGAGATAATTTCAATTCTCTTCTGAGAGAGACAACAATTTAATAAAATCCGTGACAAATTTCACAGTTTTATGTGACAGTAGCAATTACATTATATTAAGATATATAACAGTTATATAAATCTGTTTAAAAGAATTATTCACTTGAGGAAAAATTCAAATGCAAATATCTGTTTCAATCAGCAATCAAAAGACGTGTCGCGCGTTTCCTCGAACGCCTCGACGACGAGAGGCTGTAGAAAATCTGTCTGCGTAGAAGAATGTTTAAAAGGCCGCCTGTTAGGATAAGAAGAGTTTATGAGAGGATCTGCGCGCTCGCGATGGTGTTTCCTGGACCGATTTCGATCGCTAGGAGCGAGACCGAGCGTCGAAAGGACCTCGAGCAGCCACCCCAACCGTATAAACCCTCGCGAACGACTTTTCTGCGAGTCGCCTCGTCCCGGTCTCTGCCAAATTACACGGCAAAACGTTCTGATTTATGTGTACAGTTTACAGCCGCGATGCCCGCTGCCAAGAACCACGACAAACAAGGCAGGCCGCGGTGACGTCAAAGAGACAACGAGAACCTCCTTCTTCGTTGTTACGCCGCGCGAAACCTTTACGGCGGGCTTAATTGCGAGCATTATCATCCCCCGGAACGGTAACGGTGTTGCGAACGACCGTAGGTGTCTACGGGATGCTTCCAACGGCCACATAAACCGCGTCCTCCTTTTCGAGGGTGCTAAAATCGGGAAAAAAATCGTTCGCACGTTGTAATTTCTTCTGGTCTTCACCCTGACCACCCCCGGTTATTCTTTTTCCGTGAAAATCAATATCGACGCCGGAACGATTACCGAAAACCAATTCAGCCGGCTCGCAGATTCCTTCGCGAACGGTCCACGCATCGACATAACAACCATAGTTTTACGTTTATCGAAAATCGCTGCATAATCTAATTTATTTTTATTGGCGAGATTCCAAGCGACGCCATCTTGGAGAATCGCCCTTGACCTCGGGATAACTTCTTGTAATTTTTAAAAAGGAACACTT
>JAQQRL010000388.1:0-12216 GCA_028453745.1 Agapostemon virescens | reverse complement strand
TTTGCAGTTGAGAAAACGATAAAAATGTTAAAGTTCTAAATACGAGTCTCGTAGTAATTAATTTCGTATAAACGAAAGGAAATGAACTATCTATAGTGGAGCTATTATAGATAAAAATATTGTTTCGATTTTGGAGTAGAATTGCTTCGAGTGCAAAGTGTTAACCCCCAACTTTGAGGGCTGTTTTCACCCCCTCAAAGTGGACGGTTGCCAATAAAAAAGAACACGTGTGAAATATTTTTTAAAGAACTTCTAAGCTCCTATAAGTTTTATTAAAATCGGATTTTGGCATGTGAATATGTTCCCGTGTTAGATCTAAATTTTCCGTCAATACACTATTTCGGCTAAAACGTTGATTTCTGTTTGTTGCAACAGGGACGTAGAGGATCGAATACCGACTCAGATCACCAAATGAAAAGGTCTCAGTCAGTGTCACAACAATTAGGAGGTAAGCCAAGCTCAGATTTACTTGGCCTAAACTTGTTCAATCCCAGCAGTACGCCATCGAGCGCCTCGACGCCAACTGGCAGTCATCCGTACGCGCCATTGCAAAGCCCTCCGCCACTGTCTTCTTCACCAACGCCTCAACCGCAGCCGCCGCAATCCGCGCCACCCACGCACCCTCACTCACGGTTCCCCGGTGAGTCGAAAGAGTCCCGTCTCATTACGCTCTCGGCTCATCGGCATGCTGTTTGTCCCGAGAGAATACGCGTGGGATCCTCTGAATTCCGGGACTGACGAACCGCCGCGCCGTTCTTCTTCTTTGGACACGTAGAAATAATCAACAGCATTGATATCGGTATTTCAAATTGGATCGAGTGACCGCCGTGACGGGTCACCGGAAAATAAAATAATCGCAGAAAGAAGGGAATCATAATTTAGCCTCGAACTTCATTTTTATCATCATTCGTGCTTGGTTCTTGAGCTTAGAAGGTACTCGGGGCTGATGAAACTGTGAATGTCCGAAGCTTGATGTTCTTTTTAATTGTTTGTACCGATCGTGCCGTCTGTAGTAGTCCGTTTTAATGTTTCCGGGTTGCCAGTAGTTTCAATGAGAATGTTGTTATCGATAATACTGATGTTGTTCCTCTTTTATGCAGATGGTGACCTGTTCTCGGAAGTGGGAGACATCACTCCGGCCTTACCTCCCAAGCAATCCGCTTCTTCCACTCCGACAGGATCTATTATCATTCCCAGACCGCCGTCCCGAAGAGGGGAGGGTCCTTCTCCTCGGGGTAGGATATCGCCGGCGACGATATCCAGAGCGGATAGCGTGGCCAGCTTGGAGTTTCGCACAGCCGGAGTCGGAGTCGGCTCTTCGAGGGGCCCCTCCCCGTTGACAATAGGATTAGCAGATACCATTCCTCTGGCGGTAGCCTTTCATGAAATTGTACACTCTTACTTTCGCGGCACCGACGAGACGCGATGTCAGGTGAAGCTCAGCGGTGACATGATGCTCTCGTTTCCCGCCGGCATCGTCACCGTCTTGGCGAACAATCCCAGCCCCGCGAAGCTCACCTTTCGCGTGAGGAACAGTAATAGATTGGAAAAATTGTTTCCAAACAATCAGCTGGTCAGCATGTAAGTTGCGCTCGCGTACGGTCGCACAGTGGTCCGCAATTTATAGTGCAATTGAACGAATGTCTGGAAGAAAGGCGTATGTTAAAAATTTTCTGAAATGGACCTCTCTATGCGACGATTGCCAATGCGATGTGCAAAAGGGTTGTAGGCCGGATAAGGTGTTCAATATGTGACCCCAAAACAAATTGGTCTTTCATCGTACCATTCGATAGGGTCCCCAATGAAAAACCTGTGTGGCAAGTTTGAAGTCGGAACCTCTACCACAGGGGTAGTTATAAGGTGAACACGGTTTTAATGAATTATGCTCTATTTCTTCTGTTCTGCTCAACAAAAATATGATGAAACAATTCATGAGCATTATATCAGCAGCATGCACGATTTTCCAACTGCAAAATTGGTTTTTAAACAATTCCAGAAACTTGAAATTGCTGATTTGAATGAAAAAGCTTTTGGTATTTATCAATTACACTAAGAGGTTATATATATATATATATATATATATACATATATGTTATAAGATGTTACACTAGCTTTCGTTGCTCTACCTCTTCTTGTTTTACAAAATGCAATATACGCCATTTTACTAGACACCCATTCGATTATACGATCATGTAGATTTTATAAAAATTGGTCTTTCAAGGATCCGGACCACTGTGGGTCGTCCCGCAAGGAACAGGGCTCTTCGAAAGACTGTAAAGCAGTTTGTATTTCGTCTGTACAGACTAGAGAGAGTCGCGTTGCTCGCGGGTCGACCTGACAATTACCACGGAAGTGGCTCGTTCCAGGCGAATCTCTAAACCATTCTCAATCTGTTGCAGGGACGCTACGCAGACAACCGTCGATAGTACAATTTTCGAATTCAACATGAGTGCCTTAACTACATTGTTACGTAAACAAGCTGAACAAAATCCCTCGGCTTCCTATTTTAACGTTGACATACTCAAATATCAAATCAAATGCAAGGAAGGCGCGGGCTCATGTCCTTTCCAGTTGGTAGCGTATTGGAAGTGCGAGACAACTCACACAGATCTCAAGGTATTCAGAATTGCATCTCAAAATTGTTTCGCTATCAAGTACCAGTATTACCTTGATATTCTTGTAGAATTAATAACTAGTTCAGACACGTTTCTTGGAGTATAATTTAAAAACAATTATCTATATGTGCGTAAATCGCAGTAATAATAGATACAGATATTACATAACATTTTTATTAGCTCCACGTATTAAAGTATCATTAATGATACTTAAGTATATCATAGAGATAAATTGGATTAGAGGTATTATACTGGTATTTTGTATTTCAGTCCCTAGCTGTCGAGAGTTGTTTTTTTAAACTCGTTATCTAACGATTGATTCATTCGTTTCCGTAGATCGATTACAAATACAACAGCCGTGCTATGGCTTCGCCGAGTCCTCTGCTGAACCTCCACGTGGCAGCTCCCATAGACGGAGAATTCAAGTGCTTGAACAGCAAGCCACAAGCTCAATGGCTGCCAGAGACGAACAGAGTGTTGTGGAAGTTCACGGAACTGTCCCAATACAGCGAGGGCCACGGCGTGGGCTGTTTGAAGGCGAGAGTCGAACTCGAAGACGGTCCAGGAAACCAGGGAACGATATTCACCCAGTTCAATTGCGAAGGGACCACATTGTCCGGTGTCGAGTTCGAACTTATGGGCCCAGGGTATAGATTAAGTTTAGTCAAGCGCAGATTTGTTTCCGGTAAGTGTTCTCCTCGAATGCAATCTCTGCCCTACATTTTCTTAACACTTTCCATTTAGCTTTAAGTAACCGTAGTATTATTTCTAAGAGTCAATTAACCCGTAACAATAAGATAAACGACTTCAAAAGCTTTATTATCCTTCATATATGCTCTTTGCTTGAAAATTCATTCCTTTTTTTATTTTCTTTAAAATATGATAAAACGGAAACAAAGAATCTGTCGTGCAATGTCTTTCGAGGAGCTTGTGCGAGGATTAAGAAAATAGTATGCGTAGATTTTACAGATTTAATGGAATGTAATGCGTCGTTTCAGGGAAATACATATGCGATGGAGATTCCGACCCAAGAACCAGATACGCCGCGCCGCCATCGAACGTAGATTGACGACTTCCGGAATGGGCGCCTCAGTGGGAGAGTTAGCCCATTTAATATTGGTACATGCTTGTTCATTCACTGCCCATACCGCGACTAATGTCCGTTCGAACACGAGATCGGCGTGGGGAAGCCTGTTGGATACCAAAGAACGACGTGCGATACGATTCGGGTTGTCGTCAACTAGGCAAATTACTTGTACAAAAGCCCGCGGACGTTGCACGGAGCTAGTAGAATGTTGATACGTTCCAACGTAATTCGAATTAATCTCGCATAATAGGACGGCCGAAAGGCTCGGGGAACGATCCGTCCGGATCCTTCGGCTGTCGACGACGACGGGCGCGATTAGGGTTGCGATTTGGGGTCGCGATTCAGGCGCGGGATGCTCGATACGGTGATACTCGTAAACGTGGTCGGACTTCGCAAGTCACTCGCTACCTGAATGAGAACGGCGTTCTGATATGTGTTTTATATCTTGTATATTTTTCAATTTTCTATAATGTGTCCTCGATTAGATTGTACTATTTTTAGTAAACGTTTATATAACGTGCGAAACGAGGTTCAAATCGGAGGATGACGATACGACGGTCAGAGAGTTCGTTCGGGAGGGGGGTGAGGGAGTGGAACCGTCGGGAAGCAAAACGACGTGGTTGTTCGCATAAAGCCTTTGGTGTCCAGCATATTTTTTCGCCACGGTATACTCTCGCCATATTATTGTGTCTATAATAATCAAAATACGTTACGATACTTTTTTTACGTGAACAAGGAAAGGAAAAGAAAGGAAATTAAGAAACTAAAGATGAATGGACTCGCTTTCTCTCTCTCTCTCTCTCTTTCTCTCTATCTCTATTTTCTCACTTTCTCTTTCTCTCTATCGAAAAGAAACCATCAAACAGTACAACTTCTTTTAATCTATTGTTATACTTTGTGTTACTTTAACATAGCTATCTCGTATTAGTATCGTTAAGTGGAAAAGAATTATGAAAGATCTGTACACGGTAATTTCGAATTACTTCTTGTGAATTTAGCATTTATAATTTAACACGAGGTCCAGCGATCCTCGACGTGTATAGACACGCGATATCGTGTGCAGAAATTGATTACCGAACAAAGCAAACAAACAAACAAACAAGAAAAAAAGAAGAAGAAGAATAATGAAAAGCAAAATCCACGAAGTTTCGCGATCAATTCGTTAAGAAAATCATGCGTACGCAGCGCGGTCTTTGCGTATCAACTTGTAACATAAAACGAACGCGTAGGTTCCGCTTCGCTCAGAATTGGAAAAAAGAAACATAGTTAAGAGAGTTAGGCACATAGGCGAACGCGCGTGGAAACGCGTTCGCTCTTCTGTCATCAATTTGAAAGCTAAATTCGACCGTTACGTCCCGCGCGTGGCCGTAACTCTATTTTAGCCGTCGCAATGATCAAAGTTACTAGATTGCGATCCGTAGTGTCTCGCGAGTGTCTCTAAAGAGTCTTCTAATTGTCGCTCGATTTCGGCGATCGGTTTGTCTGTTTCATGGTCGCGAATCTACCCAGTATTTCTCGGTACACTTAAAGCCTAGAGTAAATTTTTCCCCCCCGAGTTCCCTCGCGCTCGGGGGGTTCCCTTTTAAACAACTCTACTAAAACTTCAAGGATGTTCACTCAAGTCTCCTAGAATGTCCATTATTCCAACTGGAATCGAGAGCGTCTCGTCCGTTGACTTTTCTTTACGCCTCTGACATTCGTTCATAGTGTTCACTACGCTCTAAACTGCAACGTCTACGAATCGAACGCTAGAATGTCAGGCCATTTCGTTCAAACTGCATCTGCATACATACCGACTCGTGCGTGTATATGTATATGTGTATATAAGGCGAAATAATAACTCTTTAAGAATAAGTCTGAAAACAAAACTCGATTATTATTATTATTATTATTATTATTATTATTATTATTATTATTACTACTGTTATTATTATTATTATACGATAGTCCAGCACATACGATGCTTCCTTCAGCGCAGATTGTAGTGTAACGGGCAACAAGTTGACGAACGCACCGTACATATTCGTGCATAGTTCGATCTGTGATTCATTGATCATTTTCATTCTAGAATGGAAAAAGAAAAGACAAGTAGAATTTCCAAGGCGTGTTTTTACTTTCGTTTTACATTCGAGATTGTGCCTCAGATTGTCCATCAGTATTTTAATAAAAAAGAAAGAAAAAAAAATGATAAAAATATATATATATATATATATATACATACATATATATTTGTGACTTCTCGTAAATAACGTTACGAACGATTTATTGAGTATTATTATTTCATGGTGTTGTTTTTTTTAGAAAAAACTCTCACGACGAACACACGATGTTTCAAACCTCGATCTGTACACGAGTACTTGCGGTACTTGTTGCGAGGTATTCGGTTACCTGGCTCTAAAAGTGCATTATGCTTCTTAATTCTAACGAAACCTATAGGCGGCGGGCGATAACCGCGCGGAACTGCTAACCAATTTCGGTACGCCGATAACGACAAAGTAACATTAATCTGCCCACGGCGAAAGCACCGTGTCTTGTCTCTCGTGCGAAACGACGAGCCTGTAACATAATCATTTTACATTTTACATTTCTAAGAACGTCCCGGAGTACGTTGACAAAACCGTTGTCGTTTACACCGCCCCCCCCCCCCCCCCCCCCCCCCCTGCGTCTAAACATGTATATTTTACGAACTTTACATCATTCTCCCGCTTTGCTGTCCGTTCTAACTAATAATCTCGTTCTCTGGACAAAGAGTAACGAAACGAATCGAAAAGGTCTACGCAAGAGCAATACTAACGAAAAACCAAAAAAGAAGAAGAGAAAAGAAAAGAAAGAAAGAAAAGGAACAGGTCATTCGGAAATACTTGAAAGATGATCCACACAGGATTCTCACTCCATTCGAACACGTTGCCGGTCTTCTTCGTTCACACGTTCAGCCGATCAACCGTTTAGCGGCTCAATTGTACGTTCATTTCTTTGGATAGCACGAACGAATTTTTATTCGCGATATCGTTGATCGATCATATCTCGGAGCAAAGAACGAAATCCGTCGTTTATAGACGCACGCAAGGTAACGGAGTGGCAAACGGACCTGTAAGCTACCGTGCAAAATTGTCCGGACACTTGTTAACGCGTCTTTATAATGCTGGTAAAATCCTGTAGTCGTTAAACACGAACAATGCTTATCGATGGATCTTGTCAGTAACATTGTCACAGATTATTCCGAGCCAAAAGCTTAAAACGACCTAACATCTTTTTATGTTCTTCGTTAACAGTATACCGAATCTCGTTTAGTTAAAATAGTACAGTAAAATATTGAAAAGAGCTTTAAGAAAAAAGCTAGAAAATTTTTGAAATCTTCTGCAATAGCAAGAGTCGCTCGCAATTAACGTTACACGTTTTACATGTTAACGCTTGACGCTGCTCGCATGTAATTTTTGCTAGATATGCCCGGATAGTTTCGAACGGTAGCGTGCGCTGAGTATGTGTATTTATGTATATTTATATATATATATCACGACGCCTGATATAAATATAGATAAATATGAATATATACATTGCGATACGACTAACATGGAGTGGTTCCTGGAAGAAAAAAAAAAAATCGACTGAGCTCTCCTGTGATACGCAGATGTCACTATAATTTCGTAATAAATGTTTGTAACGAAACATAATAATGTTAATGGGTCGCGTTCACTTTCTTCCCGACTGATCCCGCGATGTGATCACGGTGCGACAAAATGGCACTCCTCGATGATTAAAACCGTGGTTTTTAATTAACAATATAGGAGACACGTTTTTTCAACACCTATGGCGGCAGCCACGCCGGCATAGGCGACAATTTATGCGATCCGCTTTTCGCGTGTACAATTGCAATAACGACGAGGAACCGACACTACTGGAGACATCACATGTATAATGTGTACAGGGTGTTCGATTTTCACCGATAATTGCGAGTTGCTGGTAAACCGTCAACCGTATAAACAAGGTCTTTTAATTAATTTTCTTGTAGATGAACGCGTAGAGCTACAGAAAGTGAAGCTAATTTTGTATGTAGTATAATTTTGAATTCATTGATTTATGCAGCTAATTGTTTCCCATAACATTGTATGAAGTATCGATATTAGTAAAGCCTTTTTACATGAATCATTTTCTCTGCAGCATAAGCTTTGCCAGTCGTTCGCATTTCTAGATAAAAATTGGGCACCCTGTATGTATATACACATATATATATGACTCTTATACATAGTATAAATACGCCGAGGAGAATAAATTAATTACAGTATACATGTTACACGATACATAGGATGGTTATGTAAACCTGTTGACATGTAATGTCTATGTTCTAATAAAGATTAGGATATTCTATATAAATAACAGTGGTTCGACGGGAACGCGAGCATCCTGCAACACTATGCCCTGTCTATTGTAACGGCAGAAGTCTCATTTTCGTTGGCAGAAATTGGGGACTTCCAAGTAAATGCAGTGAAAATTGTAAAAAAAAAAAAAGGAATACGTAAACTGTGCTAAGTACAGTAAGCGATTACTCATGCTTGTCTTCTCAGGTACCTATTTTGCAGCAGGTCCAGTCACTGACCGGGGAAAATATATTACTCTTTTAAAGTATTAATTTTCTATCAACACTTTACCTACCGGCGGTTATTCTTGAGCTAATCTTGAACTAATAAATTACCCTAAGTAATATAAATGTTACCGAATACCAATCTGAGAATTAACTAAATCATACTATAAGATGAGTACTTTGTGTTCAAGGAACTAACAATTATTAGTAATGCTAATCGATTCTATGAATGAAATATAGTTCAGACTTGTGTGAAACGCATCAAATTCGCATGGCAGTGAACGTGTTAAAAGAAGATCCTAGATCTTCTTTTCAATCTGGCATGATGCTTTAGGAGCTTGTTGATAAGTCTCTGATAGGTAAAGTGTTAAAATCTCTGGAACAGTTAGAATACTGAAGATATCCTGCGACGACTATCCTCTTCAGGAAGAGTTCCTCAAGAAATCCTTCAGGAAATCGTCGGTGTTGGCATAATGGATAAGAAGTTCCTCGTACCTGGTAAATTAATTTTCATTTAAATAAACCAATTATTAGGTTGTGACATATAAGATACAACTTTAAAAATCAGCTCCGTACCTTAAAATAGTGTATAAAAATTGTTTCTTCAATTTTAAGGCACAGAAACTAAATTCAAATGTATATTTAATTTAAAAATTTGATAAAATCAAAAATGCATGCAACAAATTAAGCTAGGAGTACTAGCGTTGGCTCTATCAAAAACCGTTAGAGTACTCAAGCCACGCCTACTAATAAAATTCGTCTAACGATTCACCTCAAAGGCACCTGGACATCCTCCTCCTTAACAGGCCCTATCGAATCCACCCTTTGCAAGATCGCCTCGGCCAAGGTCCTCTCGTACTCTCTGTACTTTTCATCCTGCGTGAACCACAAAGCCAAAGCACATCGCCTGCCTCGAAGAACACCTCTCACACCATGAAGATTCTCCCCACCAGCTGTGAAAGCTACCATGCGTCCACATTGCGGGGAAACCAAGCTGTCAGATTCGCGAACCGCGCGATCCTTCGCGAAAAAGAACTCTCCACCCTGGAAATCCTCGTTCAGGTAAAGAATCGCCGAATGATCCCTCCAGGTGTACGCTGGACTCTCGTGGACGCAGAGGTTCTGATCATTCAGCAAACAGTTGTCGGCGTGGACCTGATGGCTAAGATCATTACGATCTACCGGTGAATCTAGAAACGAGTAACATAACCTTAAAATAGATGCATGGAATTGTTGTCACTTTTGGCTGATTATGAAACAACATTCGTTGAGAAGGTGAGCGACTTTACTGTTTGGTTGTTCCAACTGCAATGCGAGTTTAAGAAGCTAATCTTAAAGTCCAAGCTTCTAAACTATTTGAACATAATTCCAACCATTTCATATTTTTTGTAATTTTGAATAATTTCCCTCAAACATCAATTCTGTCTGTTTTTTCTTTCATAATTTTTAAGAATTCTCGGTTCATCCCGTGATTTGATGTCCATTGTGAAATTCGCATTACAATGGCGCGACCCTTGAAAATTGTTCAACTGGTCACAGGTTGTTACCCACTTTCCACACCAAGTGAGTCTCTGCGACGCGGTTTCAGCTGCGAAAGGGACCAGAATCACGTTGATGCATCAGGTGAAAATTACCAGGTAGAGCCGTGCGGCAGACCAGGTGAGTGTACGTGACATAGAGTGGTCGATCAAGCCTGAAATACTTTTCCACATGGCTGCGAGCCTCTTCGGTAGTCTCCAGAAGCTGTCGCAGTCGTTCAGCCTCTATTCTTCCCAGGTATACCATCTGCAATTATTATTTTCTAACACTTAACATCGACAACATTGTTTATAGTACTGGAAGCTGACTTACCAAGGCGACTCTACCAACAGTGATGCCTTCGAAACGCTCGTGCTTCGAATGTGGACTCTTGTACTCGTTGTAACCGTCGCCTTCCACTGCTGTCATCTTTAACAACATGAAACAACAAACATAGGTTCTAATCAGAGACATGGACAACTTCTGATATGTTGAACGAATAAATTGAAAGGAGAAACCTTGTTAGGCGTTACAAGATCCAGAGATCTGTAGTGCAGAATTGTTGGTATTTAGACTGTCACTGTTTAACACTTTGACTGCCAAATTAGTTGTCTAGATTTAAACATAAATTTTAGGACTATTAAAACGTAAGAAGGTTGTAGGTGTGCTAGTTAACTTGGCAATTTTCATTTAATTAAATAAAGTACTACTCTAACTGCCTGGAACATTTGAGGTCACTAACTTGCCAGTCAAAATGTTAAAAAAATTATTTAGGAAGTACTTTTGACAGTAACAGTTATTTGTAAATCTAAGTAGACTATTGCTACATTTCTTTAGCGACGTTGTATCCGTTCAAATCAATTTTTGCTTCACCAATTTTAAACTTTGTTATTTTTTGGTAACTTTTGCGCCTATGTCATGAATATAATTAGTCAAACAACTCGTTTACGGCAACGTACCGAAGCTAATCGCATCAGTTGTTCGCATTCGGTCGAGTTGAGGAACCCGTCCGCCACGTAGCGATTCTCTCCGCCAAGTTCTTTTTCTTCGGCGATCAGCGAAACGTCGTCCCTGACCCTTTGCGGTTTCTTATCTCGTATCTTGTGTTTTCCGTCTTCGATCGCGGAGAGATTGTTGAACAGCATCGCATTAGAAAAAGAATAACCGGGTGGGGGATGCAGAGCCTCGATTTCTTCAATTTTCTGCAAAACAGAGAACACATTTTTAAAGATCTCCATGTTTCTCTGAGCTTGGAATTTAAAAATAACTTTTACAGTGCTACAGCAAGACCAATTATATTAAAATTATAGTAAAAAATTCGATCCTAATGAAAATAGCTTTTCTTGCGCCTGAATGCTGCTTCAGGACTGCACGGATGCATTCCTGGTTGCATTCGTCAGGCGTTCGCCGAGAAATCGAACAGCAGGACGTTTATAGGAAAGATACAGACACCAGACTGAAGAATAGAATAGAATAATAGGATAGTCGTAGTGTTTGAGTATTTTATTTAAATACAACATATACAGAGAGTCAAAAAGCGATTCCCCGAAAATATGGCACTACAAACTTCGATTAAAATACACGCGACGTTTCTCGAGTATAAACGGAATGAAATGGCAGGTCTCGATTCACAGAGTATTTAGAGTTCCATGGAAGCTTCATTCTCCATTCTTTACCTTTTCTGGCTTCTCTTTGCGTTCCTCTCTTACGGCGTCAAACTTTTCCTTTATGATCGCAAATCTTTTGTCGATCACAGAAAACTCGGCGGTTATGAAGCGCAGTAGACTGTGCTCGTATTCGTTTCTCATGACGTAGGCCAGGGCTTCCTGAAAACATTCAATTAAGTATCAATTAACAACTAATTCGTCGAACGACTGGAGTGCCAGTTCAACTCCATGGGGCTTTGCCAACATCCCTCTCACCATCATCTACACCATTGAAACTTTTATTAGGACTTGACAGTAACAACTTTTACTTCAACAAATCTGATTTCAAAACAGTCCATCGAGGAGGGATAGAATTAAACGTGTAATAATGTCAGCAATTTGTCTTAGATTGACAGTGGATTTTATGCATTCGTTAACGTTAGAACTACCGAGCACTAAACGAGACTAATGTACACTGCTTTATAATAATGACAAGACTGCGTTTATTGAATAACTGTGAAACCGGTAGTCCCAGTGTGAAAAACATGTAATAGTGATTGAAATCAATGATAACAGAAGAATTGCCCATTAATTCAGTTCTCATGGAACTTGGTGTTACCACTTGCATACTATCATGACTAGACAGTGGATCTTGATGGAAAATGTCTCTGTCTGAATTGCATCAAACTTGAGAACTCAAAATTCAAGATGCTTGAATTGCATTCTTTATTAAATTAAATATGAATTTGATGCTAGCTCTGAATACAGGGT